>JAQQZZ010000028.1:0-10365 GCA_030265115.1 Mopalia vespertina
TCACAGCTTCTCATAAAGTGATGACGTAACCTGCTGCATGGGGATAACCGGACCGTTGCGGAACCTCTCTATTGTCTCAAGCAAAATATCTCATATGTGAGGCAATACAATCCTGTTGGAAATGTTTGCATTACTGGGTAGTACAAAATGTAGCCCTTTGCGAGAAAGACTTTTGGTCAGCAAAATAGACAGCAAACTCCCAGTGTGCTGGCGATTTGTTGCTAGTAATACAAACGTTGACGGTAAAATGATAAATATCTCTGTCGTAAGAGTAAATTTTTCGCCCACATAATTTCCCAAATTGGCAAAAAAACTTCTATGATTTCTTGTTTTATATTTACAGCCTTTAAATCGACACAAATTATATTTTGGCAGGCCGACACATGAATGAAATACCGGCAACCTTAGGTATTCGTGAACGCAAAATACAATATGAAATAACATTGAAGGTCGAAAAACGTGCTCCGCGACATTCAACATTTGAAAGTAAAAAAAACGTGCTCCTAAAAATTGAGCTGAATCGACTCTTGGGTCCGTGTTCGAAAAATAAGGTTATAAAAACAACTGAGAAAGCTTTCTGTGCTCAGCTGAGCACGAATCCTGAGCAAGCTCCGGACCATGCTCAAGACCGTACTCAACGGGACTGCAGGGTTGTTTTAATCATTAAATAGTTGCAAATGACTTTGAACATACCTGTTTCGATTAGATTTTGAAAATAAGATGTTTAGAATGGTCAAAATGTTTTATCAGTGACAAATAAAATCGCCTCGAAGCAGCCGACAAAATCGGCGTAGTGCATTTTTACCTTCATTGACAGAAGAGCTCCACAACGGCGTGCTCAAGAGTTGGAATGTTCATTGATTTTGTACTCCGCTGAGTACGTGCTCAAAACATTTTATAACCACCGAATAGGAGCACAACTGAAGAGTTAGAGCACAGACTGGGACTTGAGTATGCTCAAATTTTTATAACCTCGGCCCCTGATCCTCGACATTCGAATGTCGAATAACGGGCTAACTTCAGCTTCCCCCTAAAGAACTGATATTCATTCATAAAAGTACAAAACATAATGTATGTATAAAGGGACAGACAAGCTAATGGATCTTTATTGGTGTATACTTTTACAGAACATTTTAAAGGACCCAAATTATGTATACAGTTACAGGACATAATTTTTATTCAAATTTATCATTACATGACAATATTTGTATGCATGAAATAGAATAATGGGCAATGGTTAACTCTTCGGTGGAACTACAGGTCATATAATGCGTATACAAGTACAGGTTACCAATTGGGTCATTAACGATGTATAACATTGCAGGGTATATACTTGACCGTTATTCTCTATATAAAATTACAGGGTATAAACTGTACCGTGATTCATATATACAACTTCAGGATATATACTAGACTGCTATTCATATATAAAATGGATCTGTTTGCTTGTTTGGGGTTTAACGTCGTACTCAAGGATATTTCACTTAAATGACGCCGGATTGTGCACTACATAGTGCTCCTTACCACCCCCGCCATTGCCGGAGCCACATCGTGTGACTCACTCATATACCTGAAGGTCGACAGACGGACTTAATCCCGTGAACGATACATCGAAGTAGGATTAGTAAGCGCACACGCTACCACTAAGCCACGGCCGCGGGCCAATATAGCATTGAAGGGTACAAACTAGACTGTTATTTATATACAAAATTGCAAGCTATATATTTGACCATTATTTATATATAAAAGTGCAGCGTATATACTAGACTGTTATTCGTCTACGAAATTGCAGTGTATCTACTAGAACATTATTTCTATATCAAATTGCAGTTTACATGTCTATACTAGGCCATTATTCACATAGAAAATTGCAGAGTATATACTAGACCATTATTAATATACAAAATTGCAGGGTATATACTAGACAGTGATTCATATATATAAAATTGCAGTGTTTAACTAGACTGTTATTCATATGCAGAATTCCAGTGTATATAATAGATCGATGTGCATATAAAAAAATGCAGGGTACATACTAGACTGTTATTCATATACAGAATTCCAATGTATATACTAGACCGATATTCATATATAAAAATGCAGGTTATATAGTAGACCATTATTCATATGTAAAATTTCACTGTATATACTAGATCCATTATTCACAAATAAAATTGAAGAGTACACACTAAACTGTTGTTACAATATTACAAGCCATATACTTAACCATTTTTAGTGTATAAAAGTGCAGGGAACATACTAGATTTGTATTCGTATATAAAATTGAAGGGTACATACTAGACTGTTATTCATATACAAAGTTGCAAGTTATATACTAGACCATTATTAGTGCATAAAAGTGCAGGGAACATACTAGATTTTTATTCATATATAAAATTGGAGGGTTCATACTAGACTGTTATTCATATACAAAGTTGCAAGCTATATACTAGACCATTCATTTATATATAATCGTGCAGGTTTTATATCTAAATAGTTCTAAAAAAGAAAACGAAGCACCCCGACTGCCGAAATGGAATGAAACGATACAGCCTACAGCTGGTCGCCTATATGAAGAGACTTAGCTAATTTAAGGCTGCTTGCTTGACAACCCCCAATTGTTGACAAAATAACAGTTAAATTCTTCACCGGGTTATCTGGAGGATTACATGTAGACTCCTTCATTTTTTCCACACCTCGCCTCTATCTATGCCGACTCTCTTCCCTCGTGCACAAGGCGTTAACTGCATGCTTTCCATCTCGTCTTCTTCCATGCTGTACAATAAACCTACTACAAGTACTAAGGTGCACTGGACAGGGAGAGGGGCTATTACAGCACAGGAATGGAAAGAGTAAACTCGGGGCGACTCGGGTTAGGGGAAAGACGAAAGGGCCCTTGACACAGAGTGCAACAAAACACGGTGTAAATACAAGTCATAGACCTACTCTACTAGGACACTGACAGTGGTAACAGGTATATGCAACAACAACACACCGCTATTTACAACACGTCTAAATAAGAAAAGAGAAATAGCACAAATTGAATACATATTTACAAACGATATGACAACATATACTTTTTAGAGCACTAATCTATGAAGCAAACTCTATTTACCCAAGCAAACCTGCTTGAATTCGCCAATTTATATATCTAAAGAAAAGACACGTCTGTACATTAACTAGGGAAAAGTCAAGGTTCTCCTTACCTACTTGATGCAGAAGACTGATATAGTTATGTGCTGGTTATGAAGCCGTAAAGCGGTGTTGACAGGTAAGTACAAACAGACCATGAACAGTAAGGGATACTGATAATTTTCATTAAAAAAACAGATGTTAAACACAAACCCGTATTCTCAAACCAAGAGTTTTATTTCGAGATACTCTGCGTTACAACCCTTATCAGATTAATCGCCTATAAATAGAATTATATACAACTACGCCCCCTGGCGGATAAAATGGCCAAGTTTCGAGTTGAAGCGCTGTGAGTTTTAATAATGGAGTCATCTCGTTACGCACCATCTGAATATTTGCTTAGAAGTTCCCACGCATCCAATCAATCGCTGCGAAGCCGAGTCTGATTATATGCGAATAATCCACCAAGGGTTGTAATGCAGAGAAGCTCGGAATAAAACCCTTGTCTAGAGAAGACGACACAAACGTGGCAAATTTGATAATTTTGAGTTAAGCTCTTGACAAAAGGACAGTTTTTATGGTGTAGTTATGGATATATATGGTCTTCCGTAATCAATTCAGTATGTAGTAAACATCCCATTCAACCCAGTGAGCCCACATCTAGAGTGTTTGACATCTGTTAAAGAGTGAAAGTAAAGAAGACAATGTGTATTGTTACATGGTTACGGTTTTGTTATGTGTGCATTCTTTTGCCAAAGTAAGACAATGCGCAGGTTACTAGCAGAATGGCACTTAACATTATTGATATGATGAGCAGGATCAAGAAAGACCAAAAGAAACATTCACTGCCATAGCACTCTCTGATTAGACCTTGCTCTTCTCCTTTCACGTCAAAAACATATCCGAACATTATCTGGAGGGCACTTTGAGCAACACATGATGTGACATAAATTACTCCCACAATTACGGTATAATACGATTTTCCGTATCTAAGGAGGCAAATAGCGATACCAATGGGGAAAGAAGAGCCAAATCCAACTCCGTACAAAATTGTGATTAGAAATATGGTGCTGGAATCTAATGCGAATATGCCGATAATCATTGATAAAATAAAACACGCCAAATTTATTTGTAGAATAACAAAACCAATTGTCTCAGAAGAGAATTTATCAAAAATCGCCCCACTCAATAATCTCAGAGACATTATCGTCACAGAAATCACATACACGGAATACAAAGGATCTTGAACACCAACAGACTGTACTATAGTCGTGATGTTATTCAAACAAGTAAAGCCACATGCATAAAATACAACAGTCGTCCAAATTACACAATGGAAGGAAGGAGACACAAATAATTCTGTAACCGTGTGGTCTTGGCGTTTCACCAAATGTTCGCGTACATCATCGTGCTTTTCATTCATGGTGCTTCCTTTTGGCTCAAACGCGTTGGTGGCGAACAAATGTAGAAAGAAGAATGCGCCTCCGAATATCAGCAAGCATAGTATTGCCAACGTGAAGAACAGGCCGGCCAAGTTCGAGGTAAAGAAACTGTCTACAAGAAGGCTAAAGAAGATTTTACCGAAACAAACACAGGTTGTATAAAAGGAGACATACATACCGGTGTGTTTATCAGGAACCAAGTCAATACACGACTTAGATAAAGCCATAAAAGCCATGTTGTCTGCTGCAGCTTTTTGAAACAAACGGAAAAGAGGTAAAATTATTTCCTTAATACCTTATTTGTGATTGATTGATTGATTGTCTGATTGTCTGATTGATAAAAGCAATGAAAGTGATCACACATAAGGAACATAATGACTATAGCTTCTTTAGGGGACATTTACTAGCTGTAATAAGCACAACTTTTAACACAAGTTTATCAACGTCTTTTATTAAGCTTCACACGACTTTCCAGGTATGTCTAACCCGCTCTTTTTCATTTACTTGCCGTATACAGGATTAAAAGACTGCTTAAAGACCTACACAATGTCGTGTGAAGTAAAAACAGAAGTTGACATCCATACACCTGCGTTCTCCGTAATAAAGAATATTAGCAGAGATAATGACAGAAATAAAGTCCCCTTGTTTTATAGGATAGTGATATTAGTATTCTTTAACTTTACCGTTGACTTATTTTATTGTGTTTATCATCATGTGACGATTTCATCAAAAGTGCTGTGCCCAGATTACTTATTGCTTATCAGTATGTGATCATTGTCTGCAAGCTACATGACAACACACCCAGTCTTTCCTTGTCACAAATTAGCGCAGGAGAGTGCGATTAATCGGCGTCAAAATTTCTAGATGATAATGTTTAAACAACATATATATTTTTGTTTAAAAACTTACATATTACGAACTGTATTCCACTGATCAAAATGAGATGAAATTTCAACACGTCTTGATACAGTATGACGAGCGCAAAGAAGCCGCTGAATAACGTTAATGTCATTGTTAGAATCCAGGCTGTAACGATGTATCCAAATGTGTTCGTGATGAAAGTCTCGAGAAATGTCAGGCCTATGCCAAAAGTGCCCATTGAAGCCACAATTTCGACTGAAAAATAAAAGGAATTGAAGATAAAGGCATACAGTATTTATACAGTTAGACTACGCAACACTATTCGATTTCGAATAGCATCCTTATATATCCCATCTGACTATATACTATCTTAAATGCTCCCCGTGTGTTTTATTTGTTGCATTTAACGTTACCCCAAAGTTCACGAAAGGTCGTAAAACACGAGTCTGTGGTTAACAAAGAATCTAACCGGGACGAGCTAGACAAGCGGCTTTATGATTGGGCAATTATACGAACAAATCGACACAGTTTAGTAGGACTTGGGTTAAGGTCTGAATTGCCACAAACAAAGCACGGGTAACATTCACACCACGTTTAGAAAGGCACCTTGTATACCTCAGATTTGTCAGAATGCTGGCTGAATGAGTTAACGATACCAATCTCTTTCGTTCACCAGGGTACATGTAAACGAAACTAAACAAAGGACTGGCTTCTCATGAGAGACATCAACATATAGACCTGCTTAGAGCCAATCCTTCTTAAGACCATTCTTGAACTTACTTCACAAAATCTCATGTGAATAAATTAACTTAGAGCTTTGTCTGTCCCGATTTATCTGATAAAAGTAGATTAACATTGATGTAAATTATCAATTAATATATAATTAGGATACTGGGCCTGATTTTGTAAAAAAAAAATATTCATATGCAACGTTCTAAGCTGTCGGGCATATTTTTGTCCAGACGCGTAGGCCTTTTACTTAAGAATGAACATAGATGGTTAAATTAGTTCTATGGAAAGGTTAATTAATTTATAAAGGGAATGTCTGGTTACGTTAGCATGTATTTGACGAGACTTGAAATGCAAAAAAAACATATACGGATGATGAAGTGCTTATGCGCAAACAGTATACTACCTAATGGTGTGCGCAAGATGACTGGAAAAGGTATTGGTTCGAATTGCTCGCCAAGAGCAGTCAGAGCTAAAGGTGTTAACCCATACAATATAACAATAACTTAAATGAATAGAAAGCTTTTGATAAACACATACCATTATGTGTGTCAAACAAAAAGAATAGCAGAATAATTTCCGTTAAGTTTATAAATCGAAGGTTTACAAAATTTAAAAAAAAAAATATTGTTCGTCATTTTTACTCAGAAGAAACAACAACTCGTCCCAACCTCTTTAACACGGGGAGGCGCATATGTTACAGAAGAAATAGAATTCATTCACATCTTCCAAAGAGCTGGTATCGGATTGATAAAAAATAAATAAAACCAGATTTTATCTATACTCAGCGTTAACAAAATTGTCTAATCTTTTAAATTTGGGAACATAAGATAATTATATAACATTCGCAGGGTCGATCAAATTGACAATGTATCTGATGTGGGATATGAGACCGATGTTTCTAGATACATTTATGCATATTTGATCAACAATTGTTGATAGTCCCTTCCACTATACATAGTACGTAAGGGTTGTGCTTTATGCAGTAGTGCCAAAAGGGAGTGGGTAGCACCTTACTTCATTCAAAGTTGGAGTGGTCTCTTTCTGAAGAAGTGTGGATCGAGGCGGGAGATGCAAGTTGCAATGACCGCGACGGCTGAATAAGTAGTTATCACATAGTGAAAAGTGTGATTTTTCCACATTTAATGTCGCAGCATTCAGCCGTGTAGCAAGTGTGGGAAGGGTGTTTAAAACCGATTCCTTCTCTGCCGAGCTTGTGGGTATGGCAACGATAATGTCCAGAACTGGCAGCGAAAGAGGGCACCGTTCGAGAAGGAGTTTAAGTGTTTGGCCGGGATAGACCCCTCCCCAAATTTCAATTAGAGAGATATATATCGTTGTTTATACCCATCCAAAATGATTAACAAGGGTGAATACACCAGCCAACAGATGGATGAATACGTCACCCAGCTGTTGGCTGAAATACATATACCCGACCCTGTCCAGAATGTGGTGAGAAACATTCTAGATGAGCCAATCCCGGAAGCTGTGAAGGAGAGATTGCTCAGACCACTGCTTCACCGCAAATACCGGCCTACTGCTCCGCCTAGGGTGAAAAAGGAGAGGAGAAGAAAGGCCCTGCTGCGAGAATTTGACCCCCTCCCAAAGGACTACGATGAGGATATAAAGAAGCTCGAGTTGGCAGATGGATGTGTCTGAAAGTCACGGCGCAGACCCTAGAACATTCCTCGAGGTGGCGCGCTCCAAGATCCTTTCAAAACTTGAGGAAGAACTCCAAGGCCTCAATGGCCTCAAGTTCCAGCTTGCCCTCAAAATCAAGCTCCGCAAAGCTCAACCAGATGGCACTGAGGAGTACACAGACCCTGTGTTACGTCACCAGCAGGAGGTCATTCTTAAGGCTAGCGAAATCAAAGCTGCGTTGGACAAGACCATTCCACATATCCTAGAGCTGCTCGAGAAGTGGACACAGAGAGGCTCTGAGTGGGTCGTCGACTAAGTAGAAACGCTTTGGCTGGACATCGCCCGATATCAGCCACTGAGAGGCAGCTCCTACATTCCTCTACCCTCTGCAGTGGCTTCAAAGAAGACAGACGTCAATGTGAAAAAAAAAGACGACTACTGCCTACGATGGGCCCTGCGGTCTCTCCTATTTCCCACAGCAGACCATGTGGATAGGCCCACCAAGTACAAACTCGACTTCAAAGGAATCGATGCCCCCACACCCATCTCTCAGATTTCAAAGGTCGCGAAGCAGAATGACCTGGCGAACAATGTCAATGTCAACAGCAATCAGCCTGAGCACATGCCCCGCATCAACCTACTGCTGGTCGAGAAGGTCAGTAAATTCCACTATACCTGGATAAAGGGCCTAAACCATCTCCTCTACGACCAGAGTAAACACCAAGAGCGCAAGCACTTCCGCCCTCGCTGTCTCCATTGTTACTCCAGGGAAGACCTACTGGTTGCCCACAAGCCCGAGTGTCAAGGAATTGGACAGATGGCTGTGAGGGAGAAATGACCGAAGAGGGTGAACACAAGCTCACCTTCCAGAACAACCACAAACAGATGCCTGCACCATTCGTCATCTACACCGACTTTGAAGCTCTAACCACAAAAATCGAGGCGGCTGCCTTAAACCCGAGCAAAAGCAAAACCCAGAAAATAGACCATCATGAGGCCTGCAGCTTCTGCTATGTCGTTGTGCGATGTGATGGGCATACAGAGCCGCCGGTGGAATATACAGGGCACAACACGACAGAACGCTTCTTAAATGCACTCCAGGTTGAGGAGCGCAAAATAAAGGCGGTGCTTGGTAACCCCAAGGCAATGCGGATGGCGCGAAAGGATAGGCAGGCCTACAACAACGCCCCCAACTGTCATGTCTGCGAAAAGCCAATCGGATCACTGCCACATCACCGGTAAGTACAGGGGAGCCGGCCACAACGACTGCAACATAAAATTGCATCTAAGCCCTAAACCACCCCGATCCCTGTAATCTTCCACAACCTCACTCTCACCTGCTGATGCAAACCATCTCGAAAGTTGAGGGCCGCATCACATGCATCCCAAACAATACGGAGAATTATAACTCCTCTCTCAGGTCGCTCTGGTTCATTGACAGCGCCCAGTTGCTGCTGTCCTCCCTTGCCAAGCTGGTGGCGGAAAATAAGCCTGAGGCATTCCAGATAACAAAACGATACGAGCCAGCCGAAGGGAGGCGCAACCTGGTATTGTGCAAGGGCGTATACCCCTATGAGTTCATGGACTGGGAACATTTTGAAGAGCTCCAGCTCTTGTCCAAAGAAGCCTTCTATAGCATGCTCTCTGACGAGAATATCAGCCAGGATGACTACGTCCACGCACAAACAGTCTGGGAGAACTTCAGGTGCCGCAATATGGGGGACTACCATGACCTCTACTGCTGCACCGACGTCCTCCTCCTAGCAGATGTCTTCGAGACCTTTCGGAAGAAAATTATGCAGCAGTATGGCCTCGACCCCACCCACTACTACACCAGTCCTGGGCTATCCTGGGACACCTTGCTCAAGAAAACGAAGGTCGAGCTAGACCTGCTGACCGACTACGACCAGCACCTCTTCATCGAGAAGGGGCTCCGAGGCGGGGTATCCATGGTCTCGAAACGTTTCGCAAAGGCCAACAACCCATCTGTTGAGGGCTATAATCCCCACAAACCCAACAGTCACATTCTGTACTTGGTCGCCAACAATCTGTATGGTTGGGCAATGAGCCAACCCTTTCCAGTCAGCGGCTTTCGATGGGTAGAGGACTGTGAGGGCTTAGCTGCGAGCATAGCTGACCACCCAGTCAATAGCCCAGAGGGATTCATAGTAGAAGCAGATTTTGAGTATCCAGAGGAGCTGCATAAAGCGCATAATGCCTACCCGCTGGCCCCGGAGCACATGGTGGTCCCGAAAGAGTGGATGTCGGATTATCAGCACAACCTTCTTGGCGTTGGGGTGGCGCCCACCGAGGTTGAGAAGCTGATCCCAAACCTCCGTGATAAGGAACGCTATGTGCTCCACTACCACAACCTGCAGCTCTACCCATCACTGGGTATGCGGCTGAAGAAGATCCACAGAGCTCTTCGCTTCGAGCAGAGCCCCTGCATGGAGCCCTACATCCGAATGAACACCGAGCTGCGCAAAAAGGCGACTACCGACTTCGAGAAAGACCTGTACAAGCTCATGAACAACTCCGTCTTCGGAAAGACGATGGAGAA
>JAQQZZ010000028.1:21310-44003 GCA_030265115.1 Mopalia vespertina
GTTTATTTCTCGAAGTGCACTAAAGATAAGACTCAATAAATTTGTTGACCGAGTAGAATATTCCTTGAACTAGTAAACAGTGCCTCATTTTAAAAAAATTTTGATTAGAACGATCACAGTGGATTTTTTTGTCTATCCCACCATAGAAAGTCTTATAAAAATGTCAAATACAACTTTCAGAAAACATTTTAAAAAATCAAGGACGAAATTCTATCAAAAAAATTGAAGTTTCTAACATGAATAGTTTTCTAGAAATACGGACATGTAGAGTCTGCTTAAAACTGAAGTGCCAGAAATAGGCAATTAACGTTTTGCGACTTGAATACATGATCATGGGGAAACTAAATTACAGGCTCCAATTTAACTGTGTGTAATTGGAATTTCGATTTTTTTTTCTCCACCAACATATAGTTTGAATAGCTAACTTTTAATCCAAGCGATAAAAAAAATTGGTTCATTTTGAGCCCAAGGGGTCCAGCAAGACCGTAAGAGAGGCAAATAAATCAGAATGATCACAATGTCAGCGGTCAAAATTCTCAGTGGTATAACCATCAGAATGATCACATTGTCAGCGGTCAAAATTCTCAGTGGCATAACATGGAGAAACATTTCTTCACTAATACAATGGCGGGATTAAAATCCCGAGAGGGGTTTGTTTTATCATTTTATTCATAAAGTGTACGACACATACATTCGAGTAACAACATAAGCAGTAAGTGAAAAAATATTTTTGAAAATTCAAAACCGGCTATCAAATTTAAGACTCCATTTTGAACTCCCTTGTAGTGAGTTGTCCCATTTACAGGTGGCAGCTCCCCTGTAGCGAGTTGTCCCATATAGACCTGACAGCTTCGCCGAAGTGAGTTATCACATATGGATGTGACAGCTTCGCAGTAGTGAGTTGTCACATATAGATCTGACAGCTCCCCTGTATAGAGACTTGTCATATATAGATCTTACAGCTCCTCTGTATACGGTGAGTTGTCACATATAGACCTGACAGCTCCCCTGTATACTGTATAGTGACTTGTCACATATAGATGTGACAGTTCCCCTGTAGGGAGTTGTCCCATATAGACCTGGCAGCTTCGCCGATGTGTTGTCACATATAGATGTGGCAGCTTAGCCGTAGTGAGTTGTCGCATATATATCTGAAAGCTCTCTTGTATAGTGAGTTGTCACATATATAGCTGTGACAGATCCTCTGTATAGTGACTTGTCACATAAAGATCTGACAAACTTCCCTGTATATTGACTTGTCACATATATATCTGACAGCTCCCCTGCATAGTGACTTGTCACATAAAGACATGACAGCTCCCCTGTATAGAGAGTGAGACTTGTCAGATATATATCTGACAGCTCCTTTGTATAGTGAGTTGTCACATAAAGATCTGACAGCTCCCCTGTATAGAGAGTGAGACTTGTCACATATATATCTGATAGCTCTCAGGTATAGTGGGTTGTCACATAAAGATCTGACAGCTCCCCTGTATAGAGACTTGTCACATATATATCTGACAGCTCCCCTGCATAGTGACTTGTCACATAAAGATCTGACAGCTCCCCTGTATAGAGAGTGAGACTTGTCACATATATATCTGACAACTCCTCTGTATAGTGACTTGTCATATATAGATCTGACAGCTCCCATGTATAGACTTGTCACATATAGATCTGACAGATCCTCTGTATAGTGAGTTGTCACATATAGATCTGACAGCTCCCCTGTATAGTGACTTGTCACATATAGATCTGACAGATCCTCTGTATAGTGGGTTGTCACATAAAGATCTGACAGCTCTCCTGTATAGCGAGTTGTTACATATAGATCTGACAGCTCCTTTGTATAGTGAGCTGCCACATATAGATCTGACAGCTCCCCAGTATAGTGAGTTGCCATATATAGATGTGACAGCTCACCTGTTCAGTGAGTTGTCACATATATATGTGACAGCTCCCTTGTATAGTGAGTTGTCACACCTAGATCTGACAGCTTCACTGTGTAGTGAGTTGTCACATATAGATCTGGCAGCCCCCTTCTACTGAGTTGTCACATATAGATCTGACAGCTCCCTTCTACTAAGTTGTCACATATATACTGGACAGCTTCGTCGAAGTGAGTTGTTACATTTAGATCTGACAGCTCCCCTGTATAGTGAGTTGTCACATTAAGATCTGACAAACTCCGCTGTCAAGCCGCTGTCGATCTTTCTGGAATGATCCACCCGCAGTAAGCCCTATACTGTTCCTCCCAATTTGGTTTAATGACAAACCGATCGCTGGTAGTTGGAAAAGTCACCTACCACAATATGCCTGTCATTATAGAACGCCGTTTTCTAAATCAATGCGTTAGGAACATACCTGAAAGATAAGTGAAATTTGGTTTTAATCACATCGAATTGACCCCGGCACACGTGTTATTCCATGGCATGCATCGACTTGAGTTAGTTCCCTTGTTCTAGAAAGTATTTCCCGTTATTAACTTTGGATTTTTCATGAAGTATTTTGAAACGAATAACTTCCCCCCACCACCGATTTTTGTTCCTGGACCGCCACTTATGGTAACAAATGTATTATTGTACATAATAACAAATATTAATTGTCGGAAATGAAGTAAAGGTATTTCAGAAAAAAAATCATCTGCGTAATGATAAAGGTCGGTTTTAAAATAAACCATTCATGGTTCTTCTCAATAGTTAGATTTTAGACAGTTCTTCTGGACATGGTGTCCTGTTAAGCTATTGAGTGTTATCAAAAGTGTTAGCAGACTGTTAAAGCAATGCTCCTGGCTGCAATGACCCCTATATCCCAAAGGTTACCATTAAACATACTTAAATATGGCATCGACTTATCGTTGCTTCGTTTGATAAAATCATCTGAGGGTAACAAATACCTACCTATTTACGACCACTGGTAGCTGTCATTTTGGGTGTGGCCACTCTTGTGTGTTACGGGTTAATTTAACATTACAATATTGTGAATTAAAACCGATTTGAAAATCTTGCAGAAAGCAATACGTTTTTGCTCTGTGGAAGTGAAGATTTGCAGTTTGAAACTCTGGCTAGAATGGCGATTTGATGTACGAATGGTTGCACACTGTCACTGAGTATAGAGTGAGTATAGGCCTAAACACATGGACATGTGAACTGTCAAAGGTAAACCTAATCTAATTCAAATCAGGTCTCAAAAACGCTCCCCATGTTCTGTTTGTCGCTATATTGAGATCTAACGCAATTACCCCACTTACAATGTCGATTGTTTTTTTTATTGATCAATCACAGAGCTGCTTCTCAATTCTGATTTGTAAAAGCCGAAGATTTCCGCCGTCGAACCGAAGTTTCCCAACTGCGTATTTTTACATGACCAACGATACATGCATGTATAATCAACAAACACCATTCAAATAATAAACTTTGAGTGTAATATTGCATTTTCCCCTGTTTACATGCGACTTAACATGAACACCAGAAGAAAATCGGACAACTTCTCATTGTCTTGGTTGAATTTGGTGTTTACCATGGCATTGTGTTATCGGTGTTTTTATTGGACAACAGAAACTGTGACCTTTCGTGAACCCCAGTAAGCTTGACCTAATTGAACAGTAAAAGTAGAGTGGTTGCGTTAGATCCCAATATAGCGACAAACAAAACACGGGGAGCGTTTTTGAGATTTAATTTTAATTAGATTGAGGTAGACCCTACTATAAATAGTCGGCTCTATAGGTCTCGTGACGTAGGCCCCTATAGTGTGACAAGAAAGATATTTGATTGGTCATTGTTTGTGGAGCTCTTCTGTTTAGTGATTGTAGTAGCAAGACATGGCCACGTGGATGAATTTAACTGTATTTAAGCAATACCCAATGTATAAGATCCAATTATAAAATGGATATAGCTCGATTAGAAAATTAGAACGCATAATTCATCACAAGAAATGATGCCCGTTTAACCTGTATGCATTTTATTGCAGAGAGGAGCATCGCGTTAAATCGACAGACTCACAGACAGTCACAGACTCACCGTCACATAACTATGTTAGTATAACATATAGATAGGGACAAATCCCTATTTTTGGTAAATTTGTAATTTGTCCACTTACTGTTTTTTTTTTTTCTCGAATATATCTCACAGTATGTGTCACACACTTTAACGCATTCTACAAGCCAGGCGACCGTGACTTTGACAGATGGTCACAAAATGTTTGAAGATACAACCGAGTAAAGCCAACACGTTTCTGTCTTATTATCACAGACACATGTATCTGTGTCAAAGCGTGGCTCATAGAACGAAAGTCTCGTGTTTTGTGAACAATGTCAGTAGAAAAGCTACATTTAACCAATACTGAAATTGATGTAAAAAGTCATATTGTCCGTGACTTTTGTTAAGGTATTCAAGCCAGTAGTTTCATTCACTATCTTAATTTACAAGTACGCGCTATGAAATAACCGTACATAAAGGCATTATAAACAAAACTCTCAAAGACTATAAAGTAGTACAAACAGAACATTTATTTTGTTACAATACGTGATTCTCATCACACTCATGGTAATGATAAACTACAAAGCAAATGGAAACGGAGAAAATAAAATGCAGTAGCAAAATAGCTGTAGAAATATTTTTTATAGTACCAAAGATTTCTTTTCATTCAAATCTCGTTGATGTGGTGACCAGAACTTTGTAAAGTTATCTTTGAATGACTTGACCTGGGTGTAAACTGTTGTCATGTCTATTAGGTAGGCTTAATACATTCATATTATTATTCTTTTCCAGATAATGCGACCTGTCAGTAAAATCGTTCATGAATGACTCATGATAATTCCTCAAAACATCTGAATTATCAGGACTTGGTTCCTTGATTTAGCGGAAAATAGTTACATTTCTTGGGGGGTTCTTTATGGTATGTGAATAACTAGGACAATACATTTGGCATCAACGTTTTATCTCACAGTAATTTAAATGAAAAATGTACACCCCAAAACTAGAAGATAAAAAATGAAATGATACATTGTGAAAGCTAGCACTTATAATTAAAAATTAAAGTGATGTCTGACTGGTATAAGCATTGATACTTGTTTAATCAACTCCCATTTCGTCAGTATCACTTACAATACTATTGAATCTTTGGTACCAACGGTTCCCTATTTTAACACAGAGGAACCTGGCTAGAAATACTCTTGTATGACACGTGCTCCTGGAAGTCTCCAGTACTTGACAACACCTTACATCCAGACACCCTCTTACAACTCGGAAAGACTAGAGTCCATTGGATTATATTTACAATCTATTGACAATCAATAACTCTGTCCCTATCCACTGACAGATACCTCCAAAATCTTACAACATAATATAATAATGAATTTGCTGCCCTGGAGCAAAGGGAAATGTTACATGGGTCCGCTTTACGATATCAAATTATACCATCCAAGACAACAACACCCAGCAATAAATAGTTATCATTGAACAGACGACAAACATATTTCTCAGCGTGAATGAAATGAAGTAATAACTATTAAAATATCAAAACATCTCAAGTAAAAAAGGTACTATATATATTTTTTTACTTATATCTAGTACACATAAGTCATTCAAAGTATATTTCCTTGGCACACATTATGGCACATCAGAAAAAAATGGCACAAGTCGTACCTTCGTCCCACGGGGAAACAAGAAGAAAACACGTTATAGGAATAATCATGGAACAAATGTATTGACTCCGGTACTAGCGGAATAGTTTGAAGTGGAGATATTGTGGACACACTCTTAGACCGTGTGTAAATGCTCGTTGCGCGTTTTGATCGCCAGCTGGTACCATTGTCCAACGATTAAGTGAGGAGAGTTTGACTGTCCGGTTTCTGGGGTAGAGTTAAGGCCAGGGGTTCCATCTCTACAAGCGCTCTCTTGTTCTCATCCAGTGGATCATCGTCAGGTAAACCTTTCTCACGGCGCTGCTGTACCTCGGTAAAGTCTGGCTTAGTGAGTGTATGGATGCGCTACAAAATAATAATTCGAATATTTTAATAGTCAGATTGTCTTTTTCTGACAACAATCTAAAGTCTACAAGTATTTTTGCATACAATTCAGATTATCGTTACTCAACACAGGTTTAGAAGGCATAAATAAACACCCAAAAACGTAATTCCAGTCATGATCTTCATAATAGCATTCTTGTAGGATAAGATAAGCATATATGTGACGTTAGCTACCGTTATTTGGAGATGTCCTCAGCTATTGGTTTAGTATGAACACGTTTAATGAGTATTCCGATTGTTCAGATGCATGTTGTCTTGGGGACCTATACAAGGAAGCAGATTCAGTCTTATTACCAGGTATCTGAATAACCCCTGGCATTCGTGTGTAGTAAAAAGGTCCCAAATCCTACTCTAAACTTAAATGACCGACCATCTCGTTACTCCTCAAAACTTGGTAAAGCAAGCCGATGAGTTCGTCCCCGTTTGGTGTGCCCTTTTATTGACGAACTGAAACAGTCAATTAGCTAAATTGTGCTTATGGCCATTGAAGGCTGTTAGATAATGTTAGAAGGAACCCAATTCAACAAGAGAATACAAACGGACTAATAGAACCACTGGAAACGATTGTACCTCGAGAAAAGTCCCTTTAGTTGTAGCAATCTTGAAGACCATGACGCCTGGTATAAAGACAACGGATGAACAGGCCATGAGCCAGCCGATGCCAATGGCCCACGGAGGATAGCTGTACTTAACAGTCTTACGGTCATATTCCAGCTCAGAGTAACTGAACACTCCCATCGTGAAAATTACCTGAAAATGGACGAATGAAATACAAAGATTAAAAAACAGCTCATGGCATACGAAAAAAATTATGAACAGATCTAAAGTAACACTAAACACATAGCATATACATGTATAGTAAACCAATACTATAGGAGTCACTTGTATTAACGGGGTATCACAGATTCTTCGACTGGTATATACTTTGAATCACGAAAGGCACGGAATACAACATGATATTCTGAACACTTAATGTTTTTTTGATTGTCATTTCAATTGCTCATTTATTTATTTATTTTTTTGTCATTTTAGTGACTTTCCCTGATGTAACAGGTGAGAATGCAAAGGTATTCCTACTGATCGTAGCAGGCGTGGATACAAAAAATATCTTCCAAGCAAGAAAATACCCCTCGTTTTGACAAGTTCTTTTTTGTATGGTCACGCTTTATAACCCCGACCAATTAAATCATGCACATATCTACCGTCTGTGACTGCGAAGTACATATAAATCTTTGTTGAAACTTAAGAGACAACTCATGGGAGATTTTCTGATTATTTGGGGTTACATTACTTATGCGTCTCGTAAAGCCTACAGGTGGGGTACCAACAATTGCTAATTGCTTCGTGTAGATCTTAGACTGTACAAAGACATACATTTTATTGTACTCATCGTTAGTATTCACAATGCTAATTGAATTACCTGCTACTAATTACCAGTCAAAGACCACTTTCACAAAATATCGTAGGACAGAAATATGTCGTACGATAAAATTTCGTTACCTTAAAATATAGGCGTAAAAATATCGTAGGAGATTTTTCATTTTGTGAAAGTGGCTCCTGCATCGGTGGCAAAACACATACTTATCTTTCAACTGTCAACCCCAAAGCACGTGATATAAATTTCAAAGATATCGTAAGGTTTCCACGGAGTGTAATTATTCCATTTGACTAACAATATATCTCCATTGGCCAACAAGCTGAATTACGTTAAAAGCAATTATAAAAGGGGGAGGAGGGAGTAACAGTGTAAATTGATATCAAATTACACAGTATTTGCATTGGGTTCTCAATGTACCCAAGTTATATCTTTAGTCTAAAATTGTTAATGCTGTGCAGCAACATTCTTCAGTTATCCCTTTAACGACTGTGTATATGAAAGGGATGCTTAAAACGACAATGTCTTCTTTATATTGTCAAAATCCAATGCAATAATATGCACAAGCTCATAAACGTACATCTTAATTTAAAATTCGGAGCTTCAAAGCGGCTTCCTTGTGTTCTCCACTGATTGTTTCACGTGGAAACATGATGAGGCGTTGAGCTCTGAATATTTCATGAAGTTTTTGCAGATCAAATAATCTCTGTGGCGTATGAATAAATATCTCCATCAAGTGACACCCTGGATAAGCATCACAACTTATAATTTTCTTATGTTACGAAAAGTGTCAAATCTAAATGATTAGCAAAATAAACAAGATTTTAAATTTAAAAAGTAACATTGCCGTAATGACAGCGAAATAAGCAAAAAAATAATTTGAAGTCATTTCGATATATTTGTCAAAGTAATTTAAACACATTTAAAATGATTTAGGCTATATCGCTTCTCGAAAATCTTCCATACTTACTACAGTGAAAACCGGTGCTATAACAAGCCACATAAATTTGATGACAGGTCCCATTCGGAATCCATACATGAACTCTATATTGGCACAAAATCGACGTACTCCTAACAAACAGATATAAAATACAACTTCATGGTATTGGAAGATATAAATGATTGTTTTTAAAACACTTCAAGATATATAACCTACCAATCTTAATCTTAATTCGTTCCTTGAGGCTTTCTTATTGCTTTGATTTAAAACTGCCATAATTCTATAGTTAAGAGCTTTCAATGAAAGGTCATTGTCTCGATTGTCCAATAAAGACATACTCCAGGATAGGTCAGTTAAATTCCTCAGCATCTAATTGCCAAGTTTTAAGGAGCAGATTTATCATTGGACTGAACAACCAATCAACCTTATTATGCAATTATATCAGGTCTACATCTGCGATAACCCGATACTGGGAAATTGTGATTGTGTCTGCAACTATCCTTTACGCCTGGGACCTCTTTGGATCTGGTTTTCTTGTGATTGTGCCTGCACCTATCCTGCATGCCTGGGAACTCTTTGGATCTGGTTTTCTTGTGATTGTGCCTGCACCTATCCTCCTCTTTTATAACTTATTTTTGTTCCACTTATATAATATTAATTAATTGATTCATTCAACAATTATACATTGTTTTCTTCCTGTTCTCGTGCAAATGTGTATGGCAATACTGCTTCTTATTGTTTTTTGGTGATGTTTTATTTTTGTGTTTCATAATGTCTGATCTTCATAGCGGAAAACTTACCATATACATAGCTGACAGCTATACACTCAAAGAAGGCCACAACGAGGACAATACGACTGGCTGAGTAGTGATCAAACAACTGGAATACATACATACCGCCCTGTGGGAAGATAAAAGTCAAGTATTGAAATCATTAGTTCAACTTGTTTGGCAAGTAAAACAGAAACTATGGTGTAATGTTAAACTGAACTGAAAAATTACTCATATGCTTAACTGTTAACATCTGGTGAAGTCATATTGACTAAGAACGTAGGGAACCGATATGCAGACCAACTCTAGCTAGAATGTGATGCTGATACAACAGGATATAGACAATATATACCATCTGCATAGACAAAATGTCAAGTATCAGTTGTTTTCTGTTTTCTTACCTCCGTTACCATGGAGAGGCCGATCAGAAAACAGACTAAAGAAACACCAGCTATAAATAGCTCCTTGTGTGGACTTCGACGTAATAGATGTGGGAAAACGTCAGCCACGGCGGTGATGAATCCTTCTACACCCACAAACTACAAGAGATCACAGGCATGTCTTCAAGAACAGCAATTCGTTGTTTATTGGTTTCTCCGTTATGTTTTCAAAAATTTATCTGGAGCTTTTGAGGTACACTTATACCATGGTTCATAATTACTAACATCATTTTTACTACAACCACAATCTGCCAATCTTATTATTTTATTTTCAATAAAAATAAATATATAGAGCAGACTGTACTTTTAAAAAAAAATTATGTCAATGAAGCATACTAGGTTTAGAAAGGATGTTTATGTACTACCGTATTAACCACATATTTTCCTGACTATGTTACACATATCTTTTTCTAAATGTACTATATTGAATAATTGTTCGATAGGAGTTGTTGGCTCAGGGATTTAGCTAGCTTTATGCATAATTCATCTGTCCTATCATTATTTGACTCAATTCACCGTTAATCCGATGATGATGTTTGTATTGATTTCATTAATCAGACAACTAGACGGCCTCGAGTAGAATGAGATTGGGACGTTACGTGTTGCTATGGTTACAGTGACCTCTCACCTGACTGTCTAAACCGAGCAAAATTAACATGAGGAAGAAGAGTATAGACCAGAGTGGAGCGATGGGCATCTGGGCTAGAGCTTCTGGATAAGCGATGAAAGCCAGTCCGGGACCTACAAATATATACATAGACACTGCTGGCTTATTCCGTTCCTATACAGAGACGCCTGTCTACAAATAGCCCTGGATGGACAGAGATGTTAAGTTAAAATGAAACCTCCACAGGCAGACCTTATTCTGAACTGCTCTCAAATAAAGACAATAGAGAACGATAGAATTGGAGTTTGGAGGATTTCTGCAACCCACGAAAAATCGATCATTCATAGTTTCCATGGTAACGCCGTTTTCGAAAACATTTATTCTCAACCAGAGCTCAAAGTCTGACCGAATTCATACTGATAACTTGTAGTAGTGTAAATGTGGAGACATGATAGCGAAGCTTGTTCAGCTTCGCCATTAATCAAATTGTCGGTCTGAATCGCCTGGGTTTTATAGGCGGTATTTCTTGAGGCATTGGAAACTATAGCTATATGACCTGCTTCCAGGCAAGACAAGTATGCTCCTTGTCGTTTTAAAAAAATCGATAGATCTGTCGGCTGGCAATTCTTTAATGATTAAGAGGGTAAAGGAAAGCGAAAACCCAGTCTAGCTTTGTCCGGATCTTATTATTGTTCCTAGTAAAACCCCTAGACAGAGCCAGCTCTCACAAGCTAGACAGACAGTATTATTTGTCCAATCGGACATACCGAGACCTTGAAAAAAAAAAACCCAACCCATTTCTGCTCTAGGTCAAAACCAATATAGTACTGCAGAATGTAGAATATATAGGGCTTTAGAATATTTCACCCAAAATTGTCTTACCGGACTCCGCGACATCAGCCACAGAGACACCATGTTTGTGAGCCATGAAGCCAAGGACCGAGAAGATGACGAAACCCGCAAGCAGACTCGTAAAGGAATTCATCAGCGCAAACAAAGCACAATCTCTGTTAAAACAAATACATTTATATAATAAAGAATCGTTTTCTTCTAACTAACATAGTGTATGTATGGCCTAAACATTCACATTATTTTCAAAAAAATAAAGCATTCCATTTTTCAATAGTATAACGTTTGAATATCCTGAATATGGCCTCAGTGGGCAGTGAATACCAGAATATGGCCTCAGTGGGCAGTGAATACCAGTAATATGGCCTCAGTGGGCAGTGAATACCAGAATATGGCTCGGTGCAATGAGAGGCTAAAAACCACAAAGCACCTGATTCCAAAAGCTCACTGGGCTATCGCATTCACAATAGATCAAGTAAGTGGTATTCAAATTTCACTAGCAAAGATTTTTCAAATTATTTATGTTAACAATTAAGTCGTAAATCACAATAGGTTTTCCTATTGCCTTTTAATGACTGCACGTCTTCGTTGTGTGGTTAAATTGCAAGTTTATTTACACAAGGTTGTAATAGCAAAGACACTTTAAGAAAGGTAACAACAAGAAACGTAACAATAAAATATCAGAAATAATAAGTTATTAAAATTCACCTGAAGGATATTCTTTATTTTTCCCTATCATAAGAATATAAATAATATTTCTTTTTTAATAAGTGTATGGACAGACTTATAATGATTCCGATTAAAACACGAGTTTGCTTTGGTTCATTGGAAATCACATTTCAAATAGAAGAAACCACCAAAGACGGCTCTTGATTCTTTTAATGGAATTTTTCCTATAGGGGATCTTTACCTATACGGTAAAACTGAGAAGGAACATGTTCGAGAAGTTGATATGCTGTTGTCAAATTGTGGGTCAACAACTGAGCCAAACAGTTCCAACTCTATATTTATTTACATAAGATCGCAAGCGCTACAGTCGGGATGAAGTACAGCTGTTGAAAACACACCTTAAATTCTCCTGACTGAGTTTGGTCGTAGCAAAAGGCAATTTTCACTGGATTACAAGTTTAAACAAATTCATGAAATATACTTTAGATCTCTTAAGTAAGTTATTCTTAAAAAATTAAAGGAATGTCGCATACAAATTATGGCCTTTAATGGAACTTCGTTGTTTTTTGTAACCGAATTCGGTCATCTACTGGCTGTAAGTTAAAAGTTGAACACTATATAAGTAACCTGAAAACTTTATAAGTACAATACTTGACAGGTTGAAAACATTTATTATGTAACACTACAAGGATCCCAAAATAACACAGACGCTATTAGTAAATTGTGTTTACACTTCGTACAAACACGCTGCGGTTAAAACAACCACAGGTGTAAAACGTAAGTCACATACCGTTCCAACCTTTGATAACTATATGACCGAAATGGTCTCATTCCATACACCAGATGTATACAAACTTTCAGTCTAGACCATTGAAGTGTTTTGAGAAGCCAAAATGGCCATTACGTTGCGAAACATTGATAAATTTGCGTTAAACTTAAATTTGGACTGTACGTTATCACAAAATAAGAAGGATGTATACACATTTTGAGTTCAATCGACTGAAGAGTAACAAAAAAATGTGGACTGATTGCTGTACAGACAGACACATGATGGGGTCTTCTTCGGTTCAACCGGTATGGTGCTGTCGAGTTTATATCATAACAACAATCAGCTGATACTAACTGTGCACACATTTGTGTTAACCATATAGATTTCAATGTTAGTTATCATAGCACAAGTGCTGGAAGAATGACGACCAGCGTCAATGCTCAGTTCTGTTTTCTCTCCTAAACCTATCACTTTCTAAACACTCCTTTCTCCAAACCGTTGAAATGCGATGTGGGTTGGGTAAAAGTTGTATACGCTATTAATCTTAAACATGACGGGGGTTCAAAAGTTTAGTCCTATTTTACATGCTTCAATTTGTTTACAGTTATAATAACAACAGTGATTATATAAGCGAATCGTTTCACATGGTACATGGGCCACAGAGACTCCGTGGGTAGAGATGTTTTTCTATGAGTACACCTTCGGGCAAACCATTTGCATGGAATATGTGTCAGCGCCGTTTGTTTACCTAAGCCCAAAAGCCGACGATAAACTAGGTTCTGTGCGATGACATGTGGCTAACATTTGCGATAGGTAGTAACTGATAAGTCTATATATAGAAGAAAGATGTCATCTGAAACCGTAGACGTGTAACAAACATTTTTGTCGAGGCCATGAAGTCGCACAGAGGTCGAATAGGAGTAACACAGAAAGAAACAGCTAGACATGGCTGAGATTTTATCAGGGTACCACTAAAACAACGTCCCTTTAATTTCACAAACGAAACACCACTGCAACACATATCACAAACGGGCCTGTGCATGTAAACATTTCTACTATATTATAGTTCTGCTCATTTCATTCCCATTTTTTAGCTTCCCTTTCGACATGCCAGACAGGGCAGTATAAAAGTTGACAAAACCACTGATTAACTGCATCAAAGTAATTTATTTATTTAGAAAAAAACCCGACGTATATCATTAACTAACACAATTCTAGACTCCCATGAATATCACTTTTACTCCCTACAGATTGCTCGGAATGTCTTTGTTCAATGTTTATTTAAATATGGTTTTAAACAAGCATTAAAATAAAAATGTAAGCGCCGAAAATACATTTGAACAATTTTATGTTCTGTTGTTACGTGGTGAAATATTGAGTTTATTGTACTTGATAATTAACAATGAAACGGAAAGTAAAATGTGTTTCTTGTTTCTATTTGGGTATCGTTCATGTTTACATCGAAAATGATCTATCTTTGATGTTCTTCGTCCTCATTTGGCCTGGAAATGGCCTTTGGGTTTTTTTCCCCCGTCTTCGTTTTGCTTCATTATAGAGATTGTCACATTTTATTCAAAGAGTGGGAAACGTTGTGTTATATACCCTTATAATAATGGCTAACATAAGTGGACTTAACACTGTTATTTAGCACTTTTATTTGATATAAGGTTAAATCGATGACCTCGGATAACAACTAAACATAATTAACTACTTTGAAAAAAAAATTCATGTCGAGCATTAAAATCATCTATGTCATGTTATCAACTAGCTTTGTCGAATTTCAACACCCTCAGTCACCGAGAAGCCACTTACTCGGGTAATACATACAGACAGTTGTATACTTAGAAGATTAAAACTACATTTGTAGAACTTGTGAGAAATAGGGGGTGGTTTCTGATGTCTGCCTATTTGTTTGTTTTTTTTGGGTACTCAGTGATTATTTGATTTAATTTGCTATTATGAATCACTTATTTGACTCATATGACAGCCTTTCCAGAATATGGGCGGAGGAAATCATCCTCAACGACTCTGGCAGGACACCAGACAGGAGAATCACATAAAGCCACACCATGTCAGACCCTACATCAACTGACCTTCAGTTGACCTTAGGTCTGAGACCCCCAGGCCACACTGAAGAAGCTTGACCCAACCACCCATTCATGTAAGTAATGATTAGATTACCTGTAAGAGTTATGATGAAACTTGTTATAGCTGCCCAATGCAGTCAGGGTACCCAAACTGATGGAATAGGAGAAGAAGATCTGTGTACCGGCGTCCACCCATACCTGAACAACAGAAAACCAATTACCTGTGTCTTGGAACAACATTTTAGCAATCTACCTATTAAACTGAATGCCACACTATTTTGTTAAAGTATGCGTTCTTACAATAACCTGAGTTCTAATATGTTTCACTTTACATAAAATCTATATCAATATTTAAAACAAACAAAAAAACACAAAACATAAAACGAAGAAAAAGAAAATGTATGAGGCGATTGATAGAGCAATTGTTTTTTGACTAAAGATATCTATCTGGTGCAATCTAGGAAACATTTAAGTTCCCCCTGTAGATGAAGCGTTAATAACTTCAGCTTGTTTGGTTGTGGTTTTACATCGTACTTCAGGTTATTTCAGTCATATGAGACGATATGACGGTGTGCCATCCCAATTGGAGAAGGAAATCATTGGCAACAGACAACGGACAAAACAGGTGAATCACAAGACAAGACAAAACACAAAGACATCACAAACAGATCGGTTTTGATCTCGGAGAGTATCAGGCCAACAAAGCCATTATGATGGATGTACAGCACTTAGAGGTACAAAACAACCGTACCTGTGTGTCTCCTAGTCGTGACCAGTCGGGGAAAAGGTAGTATTTGATACCATCTAATGATCCCTCTAAAGTCACTCCACGGACCATTAACACAAACATCAAGATGTACGGAGACGTGGCAGTGAAATACATAACCTAGAAATAGGAAAAATACAGGGTGTAAGTCTTATTGTTTCCACGTGAGTGCAGAATATTCAAGAAGTTTCATTTTTACTTATTTTAAAGTCCAATAAATTTATTACTTTTACGTTAATCAAATTCACTAAGAAGAAAAAAGTCATAAAGGCTTTATATTTAAAAAGTATCTTTTCAAATCTGATAACATTTTATATTACATTATTAAGTCCAAATGGCCGTTGAAAGCTGCAAATGTGTTCAAAGTGTCACAGCACAAAAACGCTTTGCCAAAAAGTGAAAAGTTGCTGTGTTAGGTGGAACGACGAGTGGAAATTTCCTTTCGACCTTAACCCCTGACCCCAGCAGGTCACCCAAATACAATATAACAACTGACAATATTGGACACATATCTGCTCTACAGTATTTGACTTCAATCTATGTAAAAACAACCCACAGACCGCTAGCGAGATGTAAATTGTTTTGTAACAATATGCGGTAACACGGTTGTTGTCATGTGTTGAACCATTCATTAATTATGATGAGACTGCGAGTAGAGAGATCGTCCTATGTTGTCAGTTAGCTGAGAAACAATGCAAAGAGATTCTACTGAGGCCAAGATGGAAGGAGGAAAGGAAAACAAAAAGAGACGTAAATATCTCCACAATTAACAGATATTGATTAAAAAGTTTGGCAGTCGAGGTACATTTAATGCCATTATGAGAAGCAGAATTGACCACTGAGTTCATCACAGCTGGGGTTTCTGATCATAATTTTAGCGCGAGTCATGGTTTCTTTTGTTACAGATTAAATATTGGCATGACAAAACTGTAACTATGGTGTCTCGAGGACCAAAGCGCTTTGCATGGGTGACACTTTGAACGTTTTGAATTACAAAATTAGTGACATGCGTATTACAGTTATAGCTACAAAAAAAGAGAATTATCCAAAGATGTGCAGCTTCCCTTGCAAAACGAAAGCCGGTTTTGATTGTTGTTTAAGATCTTATTATTGCTATTTTTATCCAGGAGTTGTTTTAATAAAATTTAATACTGAGGAGCTGGTGACTCCTCACATATGCCAAGAGGCATGTTCACCTTGCCGGACGTTTTAATGCCCTTCCAAATGCAGAAGTAAACGACGATCCAAGCGAGTAACAAGCAGAGGGCCAGGTCCCACTTGACGGCACCAGGGCTTCCCACACCAGCGGATAGTTGCAGGACTTTGAGCCTGCAGCAAAATTCTGCACTAGAGTGAAGGCTGTATTTGAGAGATGGTACGCCATCCCGATAGGACGCGACCAGACTATGATTGATGTGATGGAGGGAAAACCTACCTAGGGTAACTACTTCATATCAACTCGGAGAACCAGGGCGAACTTTAATGGCAACAAACAAGGCCTAATGCCAACCCAAAACACACGAACTCTGACTTTCTTTAGAGACTTCGATACGGTAACCAATGAAAAAAACTTCAACAGAATATGATGAAAAACAATTATAGCTCTGCATGCAATGAGCTTTTATCACTCTTTACTATAAATATAAGGAACTGATCAAGTTGAATTTGCAGTAGACTATTTAAGAGAAAGAAAGCAGCTAATATGCCATTGGTGACAGAGTGTGGTTAATGGTCCTCCGAGCAAATAACAGGCACGTCAGCACTAGTCATAGATTAGAATTATTCTGAGGCCTCCAAACGAATAATTTTATATCCATGTCGCAGTGTGCGTGTTTAGTGTGTGCATTTAAATACTGACACTTCAACATAAACATACATTCATCATGTTTCCCTAAGGAAACAATTACCATCTTACATATAGTTACCATCTCCGCCAGACTTCCTGCTGGGAGGATTAAGGGCGGCACGTCTAGAGCCCGAGTAAGAAAATACAGAAAAAAAATCACATGGCCATTTATATCTTATAAAAATAAAAGAAAGATCATCTCAAATAAAGAGGTTCATTGATTGTGTGTCCATTGTAATATATAATAAGTATGTGTAATTAAGAAAAACCCAAATGACACTATTCCACCTATATGAACTCGACAGTAAACTCCTGTCCTCCTCAATTATCTTCTTCCTCTTAATTTTCATAATCCATGGCCATGAAACTCCAGTCTGTTGACTTTAAGAATTATTTTATAGTTCCGACCAAATTGTGAATATTAATGGTATGTGTGTAAGGGTCTTGGTAGCATGGAACCGCATGGAAGAACCAGATTGATTGGCTTGTTTTGTCTTCAGCCGGCTCTTTCACAACTTATCACCTTTTCATTAAAAGCTATCACTATATTTATGAGAGTATTAAGAGATAGAACAAGATAGACGTCTACATTCATGGTAAAAGATAGGTAGCCAGCCGATCTTAAGTACCTTTTAAAAATGATGATTTTCTTATATTTCAAGAGGTTAAGTCTGATCAGATATGACATAAATTTAACATTCATTGCTAGCCATTGGTAAAATGGAAGACGAGAACAGTACTTACTCCCAGAATTCGGTGACTGGATCCATTTCAATGTGTCCGCTCAAATTACTGGTGATATTGGTGGCCATGACACTCAGGTTACTCAATCTATTTTCTCCCACAAGAGATTCATAAATCGCGCTGCTATTGTGGGTGGTTGAGTTGAGGTAATCTTGGGTGAAATTTCTGCCAACTGCCCGGTGGTCGGTCGTGCAATACTCGGTGTTCCACTCATTGTTGCAATGTGACCAAGGCAGCACATCGGTGAATGAAGAGAACAGGTAGTAAAAGGCCCATGTTAAGATGATGTTGTACTCACAATTAAGGAGAAACACGATGAAAGCGCTGGCGTAGCCAATACCTGAAGGAGAATTGTTTGTCTTTGAGCTACAAGCCATAAAGATAATCAGGAATGCAGGATTTAAACTGCCTCCTGGTTGCATCCTTGCCTTAAATAACTCATAATCGAACACTATCGAGAAAAAAACATTAAATCTTTAATTTTCTATGTTTTGTTATGTTAAATGAAAACAGTATCAATTTTCTTTATTAATCTATACATTGTTACTTGTTGTTAGATAGATTATCAGCGCTATTTTCAATACTACCCGAACTACATTGTTGAAATAAGCCTAGTACGATCATATTAAACGCCCCAGTAGGTGTATATATTTCCAACACTCCATATTGATTCTACAGTAATACGTTCCTTTCCCACGCAGTATTAAGTGCGGACGAATTCAAGCTGTCTCCTCATTAAGACGCTTTGTGCATGGGGACTCGTTTCTTCTCCTCCCAAATATATGACGCGCTATACATTTGGAATATAAACCAATACAATCAGTTTGTATTGTTTGGCTCTCCAGTTTGCATAAGGTTTGTTTCCAGTTTACTTCTTAGTCAGCCTAAATATGGACATGCGATGGCTGATCTGTGACGTTAACTTTGCATTTAAACTTAAAAAAACGCATAAAATGTAGGAGAATATAAATAAACAAAACGATCGCTGACCTGTGACGTTGAATTTGCATTTAAATTTAAAAAAAAACCTGTACACAATGTAAGAGAATATGAACAAACAAAACAAAATGTAGTGTGATTTAGTACCAGTGCATGATCCTAGCCGTGATCCGCGAAAATTTACGGATACGGCCGGGTCAGAAAGATCTGAAATTGCCTCTCCACATTGGTTCTTTTTCTCGTGCCGGTTCATTCTTGTGCTGATTGGACATGACTGACACGTGATACCGTGATAAGACAAGATATAGTCGGATAAATGACATGTGATACACAAAGGAGCAGACACAAGTCGAGACTCAGTACCGGGGAAAGCAAGGAGAAAATTTCAGTTCAACCGCACTCGAGGCCGTTCAGGTTATAGTCATATTTTAGAGAACACATCACATTATTATTCTAAAATATTACAGGTTCTTCTAAGTCGTAGTTACTACTGATGATATTATTTTCAGTTTTCCAAAGACAAAATGATATTATCGATTCATATTTTTCAATTGATATAGACAATACCTACTCCATGGTTATACAATAACCCCTCCAATACCCAATGGTTACATAAGACTACAAGCGTAAGATAACTTTTGCAGGCTGGATTTTGTTTAGAGGTTTATTTGTCAGTAGGCCTAGTGGGCGTATGCAAGCAAACTGTGTGTACTCCATCGACCTGCCACGATTGAAGTATTTAATTTTATGGTCTACTGGATCAGTAATTTATTGGGATCTCAAATTTCGGAACTGGAAGTGTATGTATCAGGACTTCAATAAGGTCAGATACTCCTCTACTTAGCTGCTGTTATGTCCTTGTCGTAGCTAGGAGGCGTGTTGCTACACAACAAGGATTTACAATAAACAACGAGAATTATTCGGTTTATGAGCTCCACTCGTAAGTTCGGTGTAAATAGGCAATGTTTTAACGTATTAGTTGCAAATGTATTTTCCATATTACTGCTTGAACATTCAAACAAATAATAATATAATAAAGTCCACATATTGACGTTATTGTCATTCCGATTCTTGAGACACTTGACAAGCTAAAACGGGTATATAAATAAACCAAACCAATAGCAGTATTCACTTAGACTACTCTGTAACTAAGCATTTAAAGGCATTGTTACTGATATGACTCGTACCTTCGAAGACTCGGTAATCAATAGGTAGAAGACAATGTAACCGACATGACTCGTACCTTGGAAGAGAGGGCAGATTTTCCAGGAGGATATCCCGCCCTCCGACATGAACTGACCCAGAGCTACCTCCAAGAAAAACACCGGGATTCCACCAGCCAACACAGAGATGAAATAGGGGATCAAGAAGGCGCCTACAAGAGCAGAAAAATCACAAAAGATTAAGGCTGTCAATTTAAGATGTTCATTTTTCCGTCTGATCCTGGGACACGGAATAACTGAGAGAAAAAAAAAATCAATAAACAGTATTTTCTTCAAGAGAATTGTTTTTCTAAACTGGCTACTTGGTCGCCTGTAAGCCTGTAAGCCATTCGAGAAAAAAAGAAAAATAAATAAAACAAATTGGAACATAGCTGAAAAAATGAGAACCAGGTAATGAGACAGTGGTCTGCATGTGGCGGCGACGGTCGTATCGCGGATAACCTAAAATGCGAGAACCAAAGACATGCGCTCTTACAAACGGAAATAAGTGTTTTCGGCAAGGCGACTTTTTGTTTTGGATAGTCGGTTCATTTATATGAAATGTGATTTTTTTTCAAAGTCGACATAAGGACTAATCAAATTTTGTTTTAACAAATATGACGATCATTCCAAGGTATTGCTATTATATGACCAGCTATTGTGTTGCTGATATAGGACGATCTTTGGTTATATAAAGCTCTTCGGTATTGCTGTTATACGACGATCGATGGTATTGCTGTTACAGGCTGATCTATGGTATGGATATGACAATCTATGGTATTGCTCTTATAGGACGATTTTTCATTTGGTATAAGTGTTATATTACGATTTATGGTATTGATCTTTAAGACAATGGACGACTTTCCTGTTATACGACTATCTATACAATTGGGACTGCTTACTCAAAATTCCCGTTTCTACAACAGGAACCAAACATAAGCGTTGTTTTCTATACGGATACTTCCGATGAATGGGGAGACCCAGGCAAGTTAATACAACTTGTTAAAGCCCTTTAAATGAGAGAGACCGAAGCGAGTTGATACAACGGGCAAGTTGTTATGTAGTTTAATGTGAGAATTTTTCATTGGACAGGACTTGAGAGCCTACCCAATCTTAAAGATATGCGATAAAGGCCAGTTACCAACCAGATGAATTCATCAGGATATAAGTTGATACGATTCTTAAAAAACTTAATAAAGAATGCACACTGTATTAGTTCGCACAAACAAACCTGACATAGACGAGCTGCTTGTGTCATTTATTAATCTCATACTTTTCAATCTATTCATAACCGCCTTGCAAACATTATGTAAATGGCATAAAAATGAATTCATCATTCTGATCGGGGAAAAAGCTTTGCAATTCGAACAACATACAAGCTTTACATTGAGGATTTTAGAAATGGGAGTTTAGAATTTGAGTGTACCGGTTTATTATACACCTAGCCTGAGTGCTATGAGTTTTATATACACCACAGGGAAACACGAGCCGTTGACCTGTTCTGAGCTTCGGCCCTATACGCTTAACGAGATAATTGTCTTTCTAAAAAGACAACGTTCTTGCAAGTCTGTAGTAGTCTCGGATTTTTGGGACCAGGAATTCTTGCCAAATGTCAAGGACAATCAGGATTGTCCTGCATCCTGCAGATAGAGGCGAGCTTGAAAGATTGATGAGTGGTATCGGCTTGTAGTCAGTCTGACGTCAGCAAGCCATCTATCGACATTACTAAGACTTGGCAGCATAGCTCAGTCGGGATGTGTAGCCAGTAAGAAATAGCTTTACCCACGGCGTATCGGAACGACTGAGGCGATTGCCATTCTACAACTCAACTTATGTATTGCGAAATAAATTACTGGCGTAAAACCGGTAAAGGCTTATTTATACAGTTGCCAACAAACGGCAAGCAGATCTGTGCTAAGCCATCTGTATGCTGATTATTGTGTTTCCGTCAGGACAGAAAGCGGCGGAGAAAGAGAAACTATTGGTAATGAAATAAAGACCCCTGCGCATATCATTAATTATTTACAATCCAAATTAAGATATGTTTATTTAGTCTGACTTATAAAAAACAATGTCAATTGTCTACTCCCCCTATACGGAGGCCTACTAGACTAAGAATGTAAATATTTATCAATGACCTGCGTCTCTTAAGTGTGTAAATCAATAAGCTGTGTCTTCTTATACGCACTTAAATTATGATGTAAACCAACGGTCTACATCCTTTTACGGACTACAGTTATGATATAAACCAATGGTCTACATCCTCTTACGGACTACAGTTATTATGTAAACAAACGGTATACATCCTCATACGGACTACAGTTATGATGTAAACCCACGGTCTACATCCTCATACAGACTACAGTTATGATGTAAACCAATGGTCTACATCCTCATACGGACTAACGTTATGATGTAAACCAACGGTCTACATCCTCATACGGACTACAGTTATGATGTAAACCAATGGTCTACATCCCCATACAGACTACAGTTATGATGTAAACCAACGGTCTACATCCTCATACAGACTACAGTTATGATGTAAACCAATGGTCTACATCCTCATACGGACTACAGTTATTATGTAAACCAATGGTCTACATCCTCATACGGACTAAAGTTATGATGTAAACCAATGGTCTACATCCTTATACGGACA
>JAQQZZ010000028.1:44103-61109 GCA_030265115.1 Mopalia vespertina
GTGATAGATAACATTACATAATGCTGCATCAAGGTCTATATTTAACCCTGTGATAGATAACATTACATAATGCTGCACCAAGGTCAATATTTAACCCTGTGATAGATAACATTACATAATGCTGCATCAAGGTCTATATTTAACCCTGTGATAGATAACATTACATAATGCTGCATCAAGGTCTATATTGAACCCTGTGATAGATAACATTACATAATGCTGCATCAAGGTCTATATTTAACACTGTGTTAGATAGCATTACCTTATGCATTCTGCATCAAGGTCTATATTTAAATATATATAGATAACATTACATAATGCTGCATCAAGGTCTATAATTAACGCTGTGGTAGATAACATTACCTTACGCATGCTACATCAATGTCCATGTTTGACCCTGAGCTAGATAACATTACAAAATGCTGTATGTAATATGGTCTATATTTGACCAAGTGCTTGATATCATATGGTCTATATCTAACCATGGGTAGACGTTACAAAGCTGAGGGTCTATATTTATAGATTATATGACATTACATATTACTCAAGGCCTGTATTTTGTCAGCCTATGCTAAGGGGTAACAAGAACCAGTCATTTGTTGCGTGTTTGTTTCGCCGTCTTGTCTTCGTGTGTTGCCAGTGGCGTCGAGGGTGGATTACATCAACGATTTACCAAGCACGCCGTAGAATACGAGTACACGGTGTGAAATCACAAACAGTACAACATATGAGTGAAATATATGAAAGAGAATGAAATAATCCCGAGTACGAATTAACACCATGCAGTACAAAATAAAACACATACAGCTACCAGTGATATGTCTTTTCTTGCCGATTGAATAACCTATATATCCATTATCTTCATTCTACTATCTTCTGCCATCATCTTCATTGTCTTACATCCACTGCTCTACGATTATTAGCTGGAGTAAAAGCCGACTGATATGGAAGTATTTTCTCCCATCAATCCGTTCTTAGTGCCGTTACAACATCCTTACTCCCCAGAGAATCCAAGGCTCAAATTAACTTATGAATTTTTTATGTCTAATACGGAATCTAGCGGTGATTTTCTCTGCGCCATGAAGTCTCTGTCATAAGGTATATTTATGATAGCGGTATCTTCTAGACGACCATCTGAATCAACACTGTGTATTGTCCACACAATTACATATATGGTTAAAATGTCTTATTTATACTGTATAACTACTGGCAATGCTAGAGTTTGTCAAAATTATACTGTAAATATATACAGCAGAAAACGCCACAAAAGTGATATTGTGGTGGTAGCGTTTCAGTTCCTCGAATTCGCGAATCTGTCTCCAAGACTGGACCGTCACAATCACAACTCACAAGATACATATAATGCCAATTTTTCGTTTGAGCTTCAAGAAAAGTCGCATATTAATAATCGTCGGCGTAGATTAAAGGTCTAGGTGAAAACAAACTGCTCTGAGAAAATGCTTCTAGATAAGACACATGTTGACTTTTTTGCTTTAATTTCCAACATCAGGTGCAGATTCGCCTGTAAATGTTACCGGTGACACAGATCACGTTCTTTGACCAAAAAAAAGACCAGAAAAATCTTGCAGTCAAGAAACAAACTAAAACAACTGAGCGCATAATCTGTAATGAAAAGTATTAAATATTTTAGATCTGATACAGTCGCAACCATTTTTCTGTTGATAATCAAATTTAGCACAAATTTCAAAGATGCGCATACGTTTTCAAGATTGTGGTACCGTCCCCACGTAATGATGATAAATTTTTGCAGAAAAGATACAGCAGAATGAGCGGATCCTACATTCTGTACACTAGTTCCCTATTACAAGGGACAGCAACAAAACGTGTGACATCAAATCCGTTTGTGTATCTATGCTCTGCCCTGCATGCCGTGGTCTTGGGAATAGGGTCTACTCTTGGGTAGGATTTAGATGAGATTTCCAGCTTTAATTGGAAAACCTATTGAAATCACAAAAATAGATTCTCTCTATTCTAGAACACTGTATATTAAAAATATAATGTTTACTTTATCACATATCATAAGCTTTTAACGTTTATAATTTTCAGTTTGATATGTTTCGTAGTTATGCCATGTAATACACTGGATTGAACAGTTTTACTTTAAAATGGTCAAGTCAGTAAAGTGTATAACTACAGTCGCGCAATTAAACAAGCATATACCGGTACTACGTGGTATGTCAATAGTATCACGTGAGCACGAATTTATGATTCTTTGGTGTATACCGTTAGAAGTAAATTCGCATTATAAATATGTTATTGCTTTTTGTCTAAGTGTTATAGTTTGTTCTTTGGGTATGTTAACATTAAATGTGTGTAGTATAGCTGAGGATTTTGCGGACTGATATCCTAACCGGATTCGAACGTGCTACCCTGAAATCCCCAACCAAATTACATCAATCGGTTCTTCGAAGAGAACATTACCGTCGACATTCCTGAGAGGAAGAAAGACTACATTCGTCATTCCATGATGGCCTTAATTGAGCTTTGGTAATAACGAACTTACACTGACTTATTTTCCGTCGCTCCTCAGGCTACATTTCAACACATTAGATAATACGGCATGTTGTTATTTTTTATACAACTTTTGTCGACATTCCGTCCAGTGCGAATGTATGGGTAATACTAAATTATACTTCTTTATAAAACTTAGTATATGTCCTGAAAATACAAAAGTCTTAGCTTCATTGAGCCTCATTTCAGATATTTCCGATTGTGTTGAAACAAGCGATGAAACAAGAAAAAAGCTCTAGAAAATCAGGCCGAAAAGGGCTATTTAGGTCCACAATGAATAAAACATGCATTGCGTTTAACCTCGTGTCTAAAAGAACCCAAATCGCTTGTTTCTGTATAAAGAACACTTACAATAGCATTTATAGTTCTTAATGTATGATTTGTTGAGGAAATGTTTGTATGCATTGCAGATGGGTATTTATAGGTATATTTAATAACACAGTCGATCCCGGTGTGGCATAGTTTATAACATTAGTTTCGTTCTGCCATTCCATCGCGCTGAACATAGAATATGTTAACGTTTTTTTTAGTAAAATATCAAACATGCTTTTTTATTGTTTCTTCTATATAATAAATAGGATTCAGCTTGTTATTTTTCCCGGAAAGGTTTTCCATATACTGTTAATACCCTGTCAATTCCCAAATGAGACTTGGATTTGTAGGCAGAATAGTGGCGAGCAATTATAGTGTATGTGCCACCATCCTGTGTATATATGAGTAATTAATGACTGATTTATTATGTGAGCTCGGTCACTTGAATACATCTGTTGTCTGTCATCGCTCGGCTTCAAACTGTCTTATATAAAATTCATTATTCCCCGACCTGGATGTCAAAAGCGCTTTACCTTTAAATTTTAATGTATTCCGGTTGCTGTTGGAAAGCTCTGACTATTGCGTTTCTGTTGAAAAGACGCGTCTGATTTCACTTCTCACAGTTTATAGGCATGGCAGTCAGGCGACAAGAAGTTAGTTTCATACTACTGTACATGTAAACGGTGTTATTATATAATCCGAGTCCTCCCTCAGTCACAGGAGTTTTTCAACTTTGGATTTTACCATACGGGTGGACGGCCGCTAGACGTCGCTTCAAGCAGAGGTATACTTTGTAGCTCTCCTATACTGGTTGTCATCCGGTGATGGACAGCCATTGGTCTAATTGAGCGTGTATTGGGGTGGTCTTGTGAAATGACCACTGTTCAATCCTCGATTGTCTTCACATATCAAAAACTAGTTAGGTGAATGTAAATACATTTCTTAGCGCTGCTGTGAATCTTTAAAAAAAAGTTAAATGGATGTTCTTTGGCAATTTACTGAATTAATATTCCGCCTTATAGAGCACTTGGGGAAACGTTTAAGAATCAGAAAGCATGTGTTTGCAGGCTTCATTTTAAGATGTGTGGTATAAACTATAGGGGTAATATGTCCGTGACGATCTCTACGTCATACAAGTGTTTTGTCCGATAAATGCCCCCGAGGACTGATTAATACAAAAACTTGTCTACTTTCTTTAATAACTTTTCTGTATTTAATATTTGTGGCTTTAATTTAACATTTGTATTTAATATTTGTATTTAATATTTGTGGCTTATTTAAAAATAAGGATTCTCTCTCACATGCATAGGAGTATATTTTTCAATATTTTATTGGTTTCTTTATTTTATTTTCTTTCTTTAATAACATGCATAAATACCGTTCAACTTTTATATAGGTTTATTGGTGGCTCTATTCAAATGAACGATGAGCGCCGTTGCTATAAGTTAGGTTTGTCTTAAAAGTTGTTTTCTCATAATTGAAAACAATTCGTATAAGGGCTACTATTCCGCGGGGCTGTCTGTATAGTATCATGATTAGAATGATATTATAGCGTACCAGCTTACTAACAAGATGATTGGTGGTACGGGAAGTTAATCAGTATAGTACTTCCTGATGATGGCATAATAAATGCTGAAATATTGAAACAAGATGAAGTGACCATCCTTCGGAATTACGTTACTTGTGTAATACTTGTTTCTGTGGAACTGCAGGTTTCTAAACAGCCAAATCCATGGAGAAAAATTACACACAGTAAATTAGTAAAAATCACGCACAAACCACAAAAAAAAACAACAACAACAAACACTGTGACATCTATGATGAAGATACTATATATCCTGGTGGAGATAAGCAAACTTTTTTTTTCTCTATACATTAAAAATATACTATAAACATGTGACCTTATCCGTAAGTGATTATTACTGGCAAGTCAGATTACTTCTATATATACTATATATAGGCCTATATTTGTAAACATTAATCCCACTGGCTCAGGGATGACGATTAATTAAAACGATGTATCCCCTAATATTCTAGATATATACTCCCAGACACGTGTCTTAATACATCTGATGCTCTAGATATACTCCCACAGACACATGTCTTAATACATCTGATGTTCTAGATATACTCCCAGAGACACGTGTCTTAATACATCTGATGTTCTAGATATACTCCCAGAGACACGTGTCTTAATACATCTGATGGTCTAGATATACTCCCAGAGACAAGTGTCTTAATACATCTGATGGTCTAGATATACTCTCAGAGACACGTGTCTTAATACATCTGATGTTCTAGATATACTCCCAGAGACATGTGTCTTAATACATCTGTTGAGATTGCATGTTCATCAACATACACAGATATACTCCTAAAACAAGTCTTAAAAGTGAGATTGCTGAAAACTTACATTATTAAAGCCATGGATCGTTGAAACCTAGAATGTAACAGCGAAATGATAAATGAGCGACATTCAGGAGAAATTTTATTTTTTGATTTCTGAGATTTAAAACAGACAACAATGAAGGATAAGCATCTCCTAAAGATGAATGAGATAAAATGGTGGGCTTTGATTGTGATAAAAATGACAGTGAAATAAAAAGTTTGATACAGTATTGTCGAACAATCAATCATCACAAACCCATACCATGGAGTAGTGATATAAATTAATTTTTTTTTCATGATATATCTTTATATAAATATTTAGTGGATGATACATCAGCCTTCATGTATGACCTATTTCCTTTCAAACGTTTTTTGTAAAGCGTTTACAAGATATTATAATTATAAATCTACGAACAACATGGGACAGATAAGAATTTCTGGAGTAGAAACTCTGAGGGTTTTTCCATGGAATTTGTGGCAGAGGATTGAAATCTTTAAAATATGACAAATAATAGTCTAACTGGTAAAGATCGTATTTGTTACATTTGTTTTTATTTTAGGAAGAGTTAAATATATGAGTATGTTTTTGTTTCGCTCAACGACGGGCTATCTAGTGGCACTTTACCTCTGTATTTAGACAGGGGTATTAAGACAACTCGGAGACGCATCCTCGTATTGTCGCCTCATATATCCATGTAATTCTAGTTTTGTTCTCATCCGCTGATTGGCAGTAATGCTGTTTGGGCGACACTCTGATATAGGCTGAGAGCTGATCGGACTCGGGCTAGTGTTCCCGGGGGATGCACGCCTCCATTACCGCTGATGGCACCGAGACAGCCGTAATGGCCACAGACGAACTTTAATCCTCTCTCATCCCAATACTCCCTTTAACTCTCCACAATATACGGCTGGTATATATTTGCTGGCAAGGGCTTGACAGGGGACGAAATCTGACTAATATTTTTTTCAAAAGCCCGTCTTTTCTCTCCGATTAAATGACATATTTCTCTAATGAAGCGATTGAAACCCGAGTAGCGTGTACTTTTTTCTGTATATGGGTTTTGTTGTAATCCGGGTCACTGGGGTATTACATGTGCTCTCGTATTTAACGAGAGTGCTTTACATTGTATATACCAAATTCACAAGGACTGTAGGGATGTTGCAAACCATCGCATATTTAAAATTAACATACATTCTAGTGATGGAAAAATTTAGAAAGCTCAAACACTGGCCCATTTTCAAAAAACAAATGCAATGGAAGTTACGTGATTTCATTTTTGCTAACGGTCTCTTCTGTGTATATGCAACAAGACAGAAATTGAGGTTTTGTATCTAAAAAGGTATACAATCTTATCCGTATAGTTTTGATTTGGGGATCATCATTTGTTCCCAATTTTAATAAGCCCAATATATGCGTTATTGTTTGGTGGGGCGCCTAAAAGGGTCTGGCAACAGCTATTCATGTGGACAAAACAACAATGTATATCTGTGTCAGACAGATAGACGAAAACATTTTCTGCAATATAGCGTTTTGTGTTCTGGGAGGTTGGTCCATTCGTCATTTGGATGCTCTTCCAGAGAGCTGTCACAATGTTGGGCTTTAAAATCCGAGATGAATTACTTCTCAGCATTTTCTCCATTCACTAAACGATTTCATTTGTTTGATGGGATTTGTTGATATTTTCTTGAGAAGGGTTTTAGAAAACTAAGAGCCTTTCGTTGCTCGACGTTTTAATTCCGCTGCTATGAGTGGTGATATGATATGTGATGGCCCCACTGTGCTGTCCCCCTGGGTGCGGAGAGAGCCACTCCACTCGATCAGGATTACCTGTCTCTGTGTCCCATCAATCACAGGTAGTTTGATCAGCCTCCAGTCTCTCTGATTGTAAGCTGTTTGTAGAATCTGCGGAGAGAATACACACAGAAACTGCCATATTGGGAAATAAATGAATTGTATCTCCTTGGAAGCAAGACATAAGTCTTGTAAATAAGTCCACTTCTGGACAATTCCGTGGCTACTTTCTTTAAATATAACGCAACAAATGTCTGCTTGCAAATCTATACACAAGCAACTTCTTCAGAATATACCTTTCACTTGACGCGACAGGAACTGCTGCCAGTTATATTATGCCTAGTCTTTAAGACGGGATTGTAGGACATGATGTTTAAAACAAACATGGTTAAGTTTCCAAGTGAATTTCTGAAAGCTATAAAAAAAAAAAGCAATAGTCTCAAGAAGGATAATGAACTATCTAAAAATGTGCATCCAAATGAGAAACTTCAGCAGGCCATGTGCTGCAGCAACTTCCTTTCTTTGTCTGTGGTGTGCTTTTTATATGTCGTTTGTTTGTTTTATTATAAAGAGAAAATTATAAATCTGGTGCTAGTTTGTTTACTTAGGAGGTGCATTTCTCCCAGTAGTTTGTTTACTTAGGATGTGCATTTCTCCCAGTAGTTTGTTTGATATCCGTTATTTATGTTTTATTGCATCGCCAATATTTTATTGTATGAAATTTGTTTTCAAATTGTATATTCTGAAGCATAGATCTTCATATAAGAATCCTTGTATTCGTATTATCAAATTTACCAATCAGAAATTAATTCAGGCTTTGTACACATCCTATATGTCAGGGTAATTAGGTCAAATGTCTAGTATGTTTCCAAAGTTACTTTCACAGATCCAGCTGAATACTATTTTATGATAGTACTCATCAATGCATAAATGTCCAATATAGCGACCACTTTAAGGTTGTGTTAATATGGCGATTTGCCGTATATCGCCTTTATATAAGTGAATATGCTTGAGCACGGTGTAAAACAGCAATCAAGCATTTGGTCAGTACTTTCTCTTGTATATCTTGCTCTTCTGGATTTGTCCTGAGACGAGAGCTGCTCTTGCGGTGTTTTTGTGCTTGTCGCATTGGAGAGGACGGCTCCATTACAAACCCATCGGGAATCATCTGAATTTTTCAATTCGCTTGTCCTTCGTAAAATAATATTAATAGTTCGTGTATCTTACTTTTCGCCAGCGTCGGCTAGCCACGTGTTCGGCAAGGGCTCGGAGGTTTTATTCTCTTGGCCACCCGGGAGTCGCGAGTAGCAGAACCGCCCCGGGATATTCATCTAAATTGTCCTGCCCGCCCTACACCACAGCCAGCGGCCGTAGTGGCTCACGTAGACTATGTTATCATCGGCTTTAGATCTGTTAATCTTTGCCAGCGCATTGACACCTTTATTGTGTAAAGCTGAGAGGAAGCAAATCCATTTTAATGATCAGTTCGATTGAAAGAGCGTGTGTCTTTGTGTTAATGATCTCTGTTATTAATCATAATATCGTTGACTGTCACAGCGATATCTCTTCTAAACACTAAGTCATCATCGGGACAATAGAAAATAAGGAAAGTCATTTCAAGGAATCCAAAAGACAAACTATAAAACGCAAATACCATTGATATGTTTGTAGCCAATGTATATGTTTCTTGTGTAGTTAGCATTAGTAATTGCTGAAAACTTTCTCGGTGTTTGTTCAGAATGCACGATCGTTTTGTGTGACAGTTAACTCTTAAGAAAGGACTTCACGTGTGTAAATAAAAACGTGAGACAGAAACACCTAATCAACACGTCATATGTGAACAGCGTTATTTGCAAAACTCTCCCTTTGCATTTAAACGGTAAACAACTTGACAGGGATGCTGAGGAACAGTCGATTATTTTTTTCCAAAAAATAATGTTTTCGTCACCATCACTATAATTGCTATTTATTTCATGGAAGCTATAGTTTCTTTATCATACCTCGGTACACTTTGTGGTTTGAAACACATTTACGTGGCATTTTATGGCAACATGCAGAATATAAAAATTGTCACAGACCAAATTGTATATTTTACTTTTAGCTTAAGCCGACATCACTTACAAATAGTTTCGCAAACATCTTTGTCTGCAGTCAGTTTATCCGGTTTATGCACCACAGGTGCCCGCTAGGTGGGCAGCCTCTGATAACTGGGGTATTACCAGATTTCACGCTGATTCCCTGGGGCTTCGATAAATAGATTTTTTTTGAATTTTTAAATGAAACTTAAATTTATTTCAAATATAAAATATTATAGATAAAATCCATAAATATATGATACACAGGCTATAAATATTTTTTTACATTTAATGAAATCTAATTATCGGCTAAAAGATTAGAAATTGAGTTAACATACTCCATTACAAAACGATCGTTGATAAAATCGTCCTTCAAATCATGCTAGGATATGGTCAACACGTCTATATTTTCTTCTTCGTGTTCTTCTTCATTTTGGCCCCACCTTCAAGCTGCATAATTTTCATTTCATTAGCGGACTGTTCAATTTTTATCGTGGTGATAAAATCGCAAATCTTGGGATCGAATGATTCACCTTTGTTTGAAATTGAGGTTTTAGGGCCGCTTCCCTGGTATGGATTTCGCAGTCCGTCATTCACAACGTTTTATTTTCATATGCTTTACAATAAATTCACTTTGTATTATTTGTCCAAACATTACCATATTTTAACAGGAAATATCTTTTAAATGGTTCAATGTTTTTCTTATAAAGCAGAGCTTTGTGAACATTATTCTGTCACATATATGTCAATTTATTATTGGTTTAACACCTTTGTAATAAACTAAGTGAACACTAGTCTGTCACACTGGCTCTTTTTTTGTTATTAATTTTAGAAAGCAGAGAGAACACTAGTCTGTCACATCACTTTCAACTAGCCTATAAATTAATGAGTGTAACTCAGATGAAAAAATTACTGTCCAAATCGTATACGTGAACACTTTTCTGTCACGCCACATGGCTGATGTCGGATTAACGCCGAGCAACGGGTTATCAAAATAATTCGTAAACGAAACAGGAATAGAGAAATTCAAATCGTATACGAAACAGGAATACACCGTCTATCCATGCATGGAAGTATGGTTGGATTTACCTACTAGGCTGCTATTGTGGAAACAGTGCCGGAACTGTCCCTGGAGACTTTTACCGTTTATCAGACTTTCTTCTTTAATGTTTTTTACACATATGTATTCAATCATTATCTCGCCTTTAGATGTATCTTTTTAAGATCATAATCTAAACAGTGTGTGAGAAATTCGAAAACAATTCACCCCCTTCTCCCTGGATTTTATTATTTTATATATACTAATGAGCTTATGCTGATACACACATCGCATATGCTGCTGAGAAAGTTGAAATAAAAAACAATAAAGAAACGTTTCAAAAATAAAATACACGAAGAAAAACAAACTGTTTTACCTGTCAATTGTCTGCCACTCAACTATTTAACGCTAAGCAATTCCACACTTCAACCAAATCATTAAAATATCTGCAAAATCCTCTGACATAATTCGATTTTCAGTTTAGATTACAAAACGTTAGTTTAACGAATTCGCAGATTTGCTTATATGAACTTATGTAAATACTGGTATGAAGTGACTTATAGCAAAGATACGTTATGAAAACAAAACTTGCGGAATTTGTTTATTCTCTTTTTCAACATTCTTATGATTCCTGGAGACTTCTAATTTAATCCTGTGAACGGCCATTTCGTAAATGATTAGTTCTTTTAGTTCTGGCCTAGTGTGAAGGCTAAATCCAGCCATAACCTTGAGACATAAACCTAACACAACACTTTACACTAAACATACCCCTTACCCTGAGACACAAACCTAACACAACACCTTACACTAAACCTACCCCTTACCCTGATACATAAACCTAACACAACACCTTACACTAAACCTACCCTTACCCTGATACATAAACCTAACACAATACCTTACACTAAACCTACCCCTTACCCTAATACATAAACCTAACACAACACTTTACACTAAACCCACCCCATACTCTGAGACATAAACCTAACACCTTACACTAAACCTACCCCATACCCTGAGACATAAACCTAACACAACACCGTACACTAAACCTACCCCATACTCTGAGACATAAACCTAACACCGTACACTAAACCTACCCCATACCCTGAGACATAAACCTAACACAACACCTTACACCAAACCTACCCCATACCCTGAGACATAAACCTAACACAACACCTTACACTAAACCTACCCCATACCCTGAGACATAAACCTAACACAACACCTTACACTAAACATATCCCTTACCCTGATACATAAACCTAACACAACACCTTACACTGAACCTACCTCTTACCTTGAGACATAAACCTAACACAACACATGCACTAACTCTAACCCCCGGGCACTGTCTATCCCCATATATTACACGAAGGTTTCAATCATAATTCCACCAATTGATAAGCGACAATGGTATTTGTATATAATATTTTACTGTATTCCAAATAGAAGAACTGATTGCTGTGGGGACTATGGTGTATAAAGGAGCCAGTATAGACGACTGTGGCTACAACTCCAACCTAAACACTATATCGAACACAAACAAAACAGTATAATTCTCTCCCAAATATCTTTGTAGTTGTACATCTTTATACTACAAAATCTCAATTTAAGCCGTAAAACACTGTATGGTGTCGTATAAAAAATAAAAGAGCACAAGAATATTTCCAACGACCGTAACCTACCGGTCTTGTATTTCCTGTCACACGGTGGACGTGACCAATGTCGCTGCCAGCTCATACATAAATATATTTGTACAGAGGATTAATCATGAAACAAATGGTGGAGAATATCGGCATTGTGTAGACAAATGACAGTTTTCGAGGATTCCTTCAACTAATTTTTTTTTTTGGATATATATGTATTGAATACATGAAGAGAGAAAAATTTGCATATATATAATTGTGTATCATTCGTTTGGTTTTTCTTTGTGATAGTCAATATATAGCTAAGAAGCATTTTACATATATGAGTGTACCAGCGTGAAAAGCTTCAGAGGACCGTCAAAAAGGAAGCTAAGATTTTTTTGAAATAATGGTTAACAATTCGTTACTAAAACATTGAATGTATATTGTTAGGATTGTTCTAACTGATCATGGTAGTTTTACATGAATTATTCAGAATGAGTTAACTTGAATACCTGCTAATTGTTCATTAGAAGAACATTGCAATCTTGTAGAGCCAATCTGTTTTGATGTGGGTTCTAAAACGAAATTAAAATGAGTGCTTCGTGTTTTGGGCTTTATCAGATCTATATCCTCAGTTCATCAAAGTGATTGGAAAACTTTTCAGTTTTGAGTTTTCCACAAACTGATGGTAATCTCAACTGAAAGTGATTTGTAGTTGACAGAGTGAGGGTATGGTAATTAGCGTAATGCATACAAGTCTGGTCAAACCCACCTGTCCACACCTTTACACCAAAGCACTATTAGCCGGGCAAACTCCAGTCTTCCGGTACCTGCATTTCTCACCGTAACACCCGTCTGTTCAGCAAACCACCTTTTCCAATTAGTATTAATGGCCGATGACAGGTAGACAACACACCAAATTAAAAAAAAAACAATCAAGAGAATGATCGTTATAAAACGTATCCAGTAATATCCGCAGGCCTTTGGGGGTCCCCGCTGGAGTTTTAAGCTATACGGATATTGTACATACAGTATAAGCTTAGAGGGCTAGTTGTGGCCTTGATGTTTTGTCTTTCCTAAGGTTTGATCTGTGCAGCCCGTGGTGATTATCTATAATTATCCTCATTAAATCATTTCAAATAAAGATAGAGAATCGAGCTACTTGCTCTACAAAGATCGTTTCTCTGATCCCTCTCGTATATATATGTGGTCCCAGACTTATATATATATATAGCTGTATATTGTATCCTGTCACTTAAATATGCTATTTCTGCCTTTCATTGTGGAAAGTGGTTCTCACTAATATAACGAATAGCGAATATCTGGCTATCACACATAAAGCGAATTACCAATACCTGGTTATCACAAATATAGCGAATAGCCAATATCTGGTTATCACAAATAAAGCTTGTTATCACATATAAAGCTAATAGCCAATATCTGGTTATCACAAATAAAGCGAATAGCCGGTTATCACAAAAAAGCGAATAGCCAATCTGGATATAAAAAAATCAACAAAACCCTTAACGCCATTTAGAAAATACACATTTTATACAAAATATATGTTGTGTATATGTTATGCATGCACACTGTCAGTTGTATGTACCTTTGCTGAACACTGTCCTTGTGTGAATCACATATATTTCGTGGTCCAGATAATTTTGTTAAACAGTTTTACTTGGTGGATATTTCACGAGATGGTTTGGATTCATAGAAGTTAACATGTTAAACTGTATCTAAATGGCTAATATAAACTCCAAATATTTCACAGGTTGACTATTTTGATTCCAATGAAAATAACTAAACTATACCATGCAGTATGTACTAACTATATAATGGTAATTGGTAAGTCTTGTATATTTATCATTTTACTAAGAAATTATTTCTTTGCGAAATAGGTCTCAGTCCTCCAGAAAATAAAATTTACAAAAGTAGACAAAACATCGAATGCGTAATCTTACCAAAATGACATGATGGTTTATTATGTTGACAAATTATTTATGCGTTTTTTATTTAAATTTGTTCACATGGTAAATACCCGCTCAAGAAACTAAATATTTACCTTTTTTTTTACAGATATATTTTTGTTTGAAATACAATTTACAAGATTTTATATCTTGTTTGTTTGTTCTTGTAGTCTTTTTTTTTACAATTGTTTTGCAAAAAGGAGTTGAAAAAGGTATTATCATATAACGTCTTTGAAATTTGATTATTACAGAAAAACTACACTCAATAATATTATACATTATCGTCATAACATGCTCTGACTATGTCTCCCTGCTAATGTATAGATAGATATTACAGGAAAAATAACCAAATCTACATTCAATTCGAATCGCTGTGTTATTTTTTTTAAACCCGTCGAAATGAATGCCGGAAACTAGGTTTGTTTGGAATGAATCCTGTGTTGTGGACTGGTGCTATATAGATTAGCTCAATCAGTCCGGCCTTTAACTGGACAAATCTCTGTCGATACCCCCCCAGCTGCTATTCTCTATCCACACTCAACTTCATCAAATTTTCATACGGTTTTCCTTTGGGTTGAATAATACAGTGGTTTAGGTGTTCACAGTTAAATAGAGCCCCTCACGTTCAGTCAGCCTGGTGTTTCACCACGAGCCGAGACTAGGAGAATTTGTCAGGCAGCGCTGCAATTAAAGACAAGTCTTCCGTCTTATCTCCCTTCTCCATCATTGGGAGCATTTCGTTCAGACAACACTGTTTGTATAGCTACCTAGACAAATCCAGACCTCTGTTAAACAATGTGAAGATGGTATTAACTGCATGTTAAACCGCTGCACGCCCTTAAGACACGAAGAGGAACTGCATCGGTTACAAATACTTTGAGAGAATTGGTAACAAATGTTCAGAGGTTTTATGTTATAAAAAAGTCAGCAATTAGTATAGACGACATGAAACAAAGAAAACGGCGAGACATCCCTCGGATACAACCTATTTTAAATAGATCTTTTAACAAACTTAAAGCTGGATCACATATATATTTATATATATATAAATTGTACAGAAAGAACATTTTACTTACCTTAACCGGGATTCGTATATAAAAAATATCTATTTAGAAAATTGTCTCTGGGAGTTTATCTAGAACATGAGATGATTCATCGGTTTGAATTAATTGACATCCCTGTGTTAGCATGATTAGTTTGTAGAAATATATATCTTTTTTGCGACCCTTTTTTTGTTTTCTTTACTGATTTTTCTCCAACCATATATTTACAGTAAATCTGCCTTTGAATCTATTCCATACGGATGCGTGTTCCATGCTAGATAGCATGAACTGGGATATATATGTTGCTATACATTATACATTTCTTTCACTAAAGGTGATGATTTTTGTATTACTTATTTGTATTAGTTATTATTTCCATTATATTGATTGTCCTCTTTGAAAAAGTGCAGTACAGTATCTTTCGCATCGGTGTCTATTTCACATATATATAGAACAAATATTTGTGTAATTAAAATAAGTTTTATTTGTAGTCAAGATCAATAAACATGTGTTAACCTAAGACATTTTTAAAACAACGTTTAACTTTTCTCAGTTAATTTCATTATTTTTTAGCGTTAAAATATTGTGCTAGCCCAGTTCATTCTCCCAATACATTCGACATCCTATTCTATAGACTGGAGGGCAAATATCACATAGTTTTCTCTAAAAACAATGTGTCTAAATAACAGTGTTGCCGTACAAATGTATATGTGAGTCTTATATCTATTAATGAATAGACCACAATCAGTATTTGAGTTTTAGTTTATTACAAAAGATACTTTTTACAGGTATAATGTAACTATTACGAGGTAAAGTCATACGCAAATGACGTTAATTTTATATGCAAAATAGCATTTCGATTTACAACACCATTTACTCACGTCGTTGTCTGATACCTTATGCATCAGGAAATATTTTAAAAATAAATTCCAATCTATTATTTTATCATACTGATACGATTGAGTAATTTCGACATAAGTTTATCGTTTTTGTCATCTTTGCCTTGGTTTCCGGCTAAATTGAATCCATTCAATCAAGCTATGTTCTTAGATGAGAAACTGGCTTTAATCGCCAGTAACATAGATATCTGAAACTCGTGCTGCTCACCTCGAGGCTTTTGACTTTCTGTGGAGAAAAGTTCCAGTAACGTCCGATCCAATCACTCCCTTCCCCTCGGCATAGTATCTGATCAACTGATATCACCAAAACTTGGCCTTTCCTTTATGTAGGTGAAGTCAGATTATTATATAGAATATGTAGAGATAATAAATACACGCGTATTAGTATATGAAGCCTATAAATATACACAAATGTGTAATTTTCGACTAAATATCCCCATGTGTGTTTTATATCAACATTTAATCTTATATGATTTAAGGTGTGCTATCTGTCAAATAATTCGTTGGCCCATATATACTATGATTAAACTGGCTTAATCGTACATCATATCTAAAAATATATATATAATAAGGATGTGATGTTTAAAAATATTTTAATGAACTAATACAAATATATTAAATAATGTTTATTTCATAACATGATAAGAGGTGTATTAAAAAACGTTTAAAGTGCCATACATATTTCTGAGAGGCTAAACCAAACCCTTCCTCACTTACATGTGAACAATTCGTGTTTTCGCGGTTTACGTTTTTAAATATACAATGGCAAGATAATAACAATTCCTGAATTATTAAATAAGCTCGATATATAGGTCAATGTCCCCAATGCAGTGGCCCAGCCAGCAATTCTTCGGCGAGGTGGAGAGGGGGTATTGGGTGTTAACAACCCCAGCTTTAAAGGTCCAAGAGACACGGTATTCCCAGAAGCTCTAACTCTCAAAGTGAAGTAGCCCGGAAAAGCAATCTGATATATTTTGAGCAATGAAATTCATAGATGTAGTCTATTCATATGAATGCTCTTATTTTGTACAAACTTGAAACCATACATTCCAAAAAGACAGGTTCTTTCCAAACCTATTTCGGACTGTTCTCTTACAATAAATGTTTATTATTACTAAAACAAATTATAGTAATAAATATAAGAAAAATAATAAAACATCTGAAGAATGATTTCCCGTAATAAATGGGATGATTCAATGTTATTATTGATAAGAAAAACTGAAAAATCTCCCAAGATTGAAAACAAATAAAAACATTTTTATAACTTGGCAGCCAGCGGAGTCATAATCTCTACTAAGTTTGTGTAGGTTTTTTATTTTGGTGTG
>JAQQZZ010000028.1:69703-90329 GCA_030265115.1 Mopalia vespertina
CCCCTGGATATGTGGCAGCTTCATTTAGTTACCTGTTAACCCAACTTTTTTTTCTGGAGGCCGATTAACTAACCACTGAACCAGGGCCGCGGGCCCCAGTAAAGAAGTGTACATGGGCGTCTGAGCTTATGTACGGCTATCCGTTGAGTTTCGTAAACCGTTCTTCAAGACAGGTAGAGCTCTCTCTCTGTGTTTATTGTACTACTATACTTGTCCTGATCACCGACGCAAGGAAGAATGCACAAATCGATCTGCCCCCGTGGTTTCTTTCTTCTTATGGCACACAAAAGTCATCGATTTTAGACCAAGTGGAGTTGAATAGTCTTTCACCGGTAATTGTAGTGTAATTGTATTTACCTGCGAATACGTGTTTTAGATGGTTTTATCGGCTGTGCTGTACACGGGACAAGCTGCTGTTTACACTGCCTACCGGTTTCACTTGAAACATTCAATACCAGGAAGACGGAATCTTCGACCGCTTTTCCTTTCCCAAAACTCTTCCGATCGTTATCTCCATATATCGGGAAAACTCGTCCGTAATGTCATACAAACTGCCCCAGAGATCGTCCAGCCCGGAACAATTGTAAAACAAATATGCCTAATTGCAGTGTATGGTAATATTTATCACTTCTATTAAAACTGTCATACTCCTCCTAAATTATGTTTTGAAGCCAATGATGAAACAGCAAAGATAAGGGTAATAAAATGATGGCTTGGGGCTTTTGGACCCATTTAGTGTTGGGAAATTATCCATACCCTTCAGCTGCGACACCCGAATTTATAGAAGACAGAGGGACCAAGTATTTCCTGTTTGTCCTTGGCTGTATCAATTCGGTCATTGCCACTCAAAACCAGAGTGATATATTAAAGTTTTAAGTCAGATATAGAGGTCAAATTAATAAATGAGGTAATATACAGACTTGGCCTCTCTTTTCACGGGTGTTTTAGGCTGATTTGATCGAGTTAACTTCCGCTGGAGTAACACAGGTCCGGTTCAAAGGGGTCAGATATCCACTAAATGAAGCACTCTACCTTGTTTTTGTGTGAGCGGCTTCCAGGTGTTAATTCAAGCCGCCCACTCCGCCCCACCCAGCGCCCCGAACACTTTAACATTCTCATTTTCTATAGAGCACTAGAGTGTGTTTACACGACTAGTCTCTAGCCACTTTGCAAAGAATAAAACCGCTTTTCTCTAAACAGCTTTGTTCGTTGGAGTCTTTGCTCTTTTTAAGTGAGTTCTAGCTGTGTTACGGAGTGTCCGCAGTCAGGTGCCCCCTTCCACGAGTCCTTTCTGCTTTAACTGTCCTTCTCTATCCCACTGTTAGACTTACAGTTGAGTTTTACAGAAAGGATTGGGAATCTCAAACGACATTACATCTGCTGAGAAAGTTTGAAACCAGTAATGAAAGGCCAAATGTATTAAGGACATAATTGCTAACCAAATAGAGGACAGTGCTGCCAATGCTATTCATTCTTTATGTCAAACATACCTTATTTTATCAGCAATTAAATTCTCCTTGCAATGATAGCTATAATGTTAAGATTATTCGCAGACAGAATATACGAGAAGGGCTATTGGAGATAAGATGTCCGAAAAAACAAACAATTTGAATATTTTTCTTGACGAGCCCAATTAAAAATAAAATAAAACATTGAGAAGTGTGTGAAAGAAGAAACGAGGCTCAATGCATGAGCCAAATTTGTGTTTGTTTAACTAGATTATTGGAGTTGACACTTAATGCTGTTTGTTGGCACATCATTGGAACCAAATCTTATAAAGCCTTCGTGTGTTCCTGGGGGTTTTAAAGTAATAAGTTATGTTGTGATCGCAGCGTTGCTTTATTACACATATATCACCGACCGGCCGACGTAACAATACTAACCAAGGTATGTTTTTAACAATACTATAACCAATGTATGTTTTCACAAATTGTTAACACCGTTGCAGTGTTGTTTTGAAATAGCCTTGATGCTTTCGTCTCAAACCTGACCATGGCTCCACCCTGCACTAGGGTTTGTTAATTTTCTTAACATACAATATTTAAAAGAAGTTAAACTGAATCCCGGCACGGGAAATGATAACTGCTTTTCGCGATAATTATATTATGTACTAAATGATTACTGTTTTAAGCGATAATCCTATTCTATACTAATAGATAACTGATTTTCGCAATAATCCTATTCTATACTAATAGATAACTGCTTTTCGCGATAATCCTATTCTGTTCTAAAAGATTAATGCTTTTGACGATTATCCTATTCTGTACTAAAATTTTACTGCTTTTCGCGATAATCCTATTCTGTACTAAAAGATTACTTCTTTTCGCGATAATCCTATTCTATACTAAAAGATTACTGTTTTCGCGATAATCCTATTCTATACTTATATATTACTGCTTTTCGCGATAATCCTATTCTGTACTAAATGATTACTGCTTTTCGCGATAATCCTTTTCTGTTTTAAAAGATTACTGCTTTTCGCAATAATCCTATTCTATACTAATGGATTACTGCTTTTCGCGATAATCCTATTCTGTACTAAATGATAACTGCTTTTCGCGATAATCCTATTCCGTGCTAAAAGATTGCTGCTTTTCGCGATAATAGTATCTGAACTAAAAGATTACTGCTTTTGACGATAATCCTATTCTGTACTAAAAGATTACTGCTTTTGACGATAATCCTATTCTGTACTAGGAGACAACTGTTTTTCCGGATAATCCTATTCTGCACTAAAAGACTACTACTGTTCGCGATAATCCTATTCTTAATTAAAAGATTACTGCTTTTCCCGATAGTTCTCTTCTGTACTAAATGATTACTGCTTTTCGCGATAATCCTATTTTGTACTAAAAAGGTTAATGCTTTTGACGATAATCCTATTCTGTTCTAAAAGATTACTGCTTTTATACGATAATCCTATTCTGTACTAAATGATTACTGCTTTTTGCGATAATCCTATTCTGTACTAAAAGATTAATGCTTTTGACGATAATCCTATTCTATTCTATAAGATTACTGCTTTTCGCGATAATCCTATTCTATACTAAAAGACCACTGCTTTTCGCTATAATCCTATTCTGTACTAAATGACAACAGCTTTTCGGGATAATCCTATTTGGCTTTTAAAGACTACTGCTTTTCGGGATAATTCTATTCTAAAATAAATGATTACTGCTTTTCGCGATAATCCTATTCTCTTCTAATATTATATTACTGCTTTTCGCGATAATAAACACAAACAAAGCGTTTTCTCCAAATGAGCTTGGACTGAATTCATGTCTTATATTTGACCTAAAAGATCATTTATTTTGTTGTGGTGATATAATTCAAATACTCCTCACATATAAATATATATGTGAAAATCCCTAATTTGTTATCGAATTTATCATCTTCAAAATTTGTATACATTTTTCTGTTCACCATAAAGTAAATTAAATCATGCCATTGAATTCAAATTTTGACTATATGTAGATTCAGAATGTCGAATATGCCAGAACGACTACTCATCCTAGTCTGTACTATTGTTGGTTGACCTTTGTGAAATCGATTCCGTCCCGTGACCTTTATATGTCAATTAGAATCCATTGTCTAACATGTAATATCATTATTGTTCCGTTTGGAATGGATTGTGGCATATGAAGCTGAATATCACCTCATGCACTGTGTAACATATTTGGTACCATTTTCTTCAGTAGTTTTGATGTATTGTTTCAGTTTAATCAAAATCTAAGGAGCCTAATAGGGAATTCTGTAAATTCAAGAAAGCAAAGCTTGTCAATATCAATTTTGATATACAAACAATTTTGATTCGATACAATATTATACAAACAATGAGGAAGGCCAAAGGCACGATTTGTATGGAATACAGTTGTAAAATTAACTGAATACTTTGACAGCGCATGACGTAACGCTAGGTTTTTATTGTAATATATTTTGGAAATAAATCTGTTCAAAACATAATTTACAATTTTTTAGCTCAAATTATTGCAGGTGTAGGAACAATGTGGAAATAAAAATCAGGTTGTATATACACTGTTATATGATAAATTGACAAGGCTTGTATGACGTGATACGGCCAATTATGTGTGATATATTCCAAAAGATAAATAAACAAAACGAGAAAATAAATAATTGACTGGATACATTTCCAATCATGTTGAAACCAGCTACAATAAAAGATATCATTTCTCTAAATGTGCTGTGCTTGAAATAGCTATCAGTTAAAGCTAATCCTGCACGCTGATTGGTTAGTATACCCTGTTCGCGTGCACTGTGATTAATTATTTTATAAACAACGCTTGTCGGAATAATGCGCGCAGATGCAGGGCTCGTTCCCGAAGGGCGATAAAAGAGAGTGGAGTTCATTTTGTGAAGTACTGCCTTGCAGACAAAATACAAATACAACAGGATACACGGTGAAATACAGCTTTAATCCTCATATACAATAGGGCTCACATATATACAATATGTACACATAATTTTAATTTTATAGACAAGCTGTACAGCAAGTATTTATCCCTATATGAGATATTTCAACAACATAATATAATAATATTTTTTTAGCAAAATGACTAGAAATTATTGTTTAAAATCAAAAACATATACAAACTGTGCAATGTGCTTTTCTAAAAACAATTTGCATAAATTTATTGATTAAGAATAAGAAAATGAGCAGACTAAACTCTGAACAAAGGGACAACGAAATTAGTGTAGCTGTTCAATAAGAAAGTATAGGGGAGGCAGGTGAAGCTTGTCGCCTGGGAGAGACTCGACTCGCCCCGTCAATTTCCTCTCTATCTCCCTTATTTCCTCCCTTCTTCCGCCCCAACAGACGAACTGAGTCAACACTTCAACCAACAGCTCAGAGCAAACCAGATTATAGTAGAAACTAACTCAAATAAACTATTCACTTAAAAGGGTAAACTTATTTCAATAAATAGGTGCATAAATCTGGATATATAAACCTTTTTACAACCCACAAACAGTTCTTGAGCAAAACAAAAATATCGCTTAAATACGTAATAAATATTAAACACAAATAAATAATTGTCAAATTATTAAAAAATATTGCACGTTTCAATATTGTGCATATGTTTCAGGGTAAATGAGTATCAAATGAATAAAATTAAAGATATAAAATGTGCCTGTTGTAAATATTGTTCGGTGGAATTTGTTTTGTCAATTCCGTATACTTTGAAAAAATGCAGTGCTGAATATTTAATCGGTGTTTGTAAGACGATGGAACAGGTGCGCCCTGACCAGTGGCCCGTCTGTATGTACCAAACAGCTAGAGTCTTTGGGTAATCCCAGCTGCCTGGCATACAAACACCCTCAAAGCTTCACTTAAAATATCAATTAATACCGTTTTTATAAACAAAATTAACAAAATAAATACAATTTCAAATACAACCAAAATGTTATTTTTGCTATAAAAAGTATCCATAAAAATCTAATAATACTATACTTTTGTAAATTATGTTGGAATGTAAATCAAGAATGTCACCCTGCAAATAATCTGACTACAGGTCAACCTTTTATACAGCAGCCATCTTGAGCAAAATATATAGCACATGCATGCATGGGAGAATAAATATACAGAGACGTTTTGACATGAACAGACCAAACATACGTCAACAAAACATAAACACAAAGTACTTGCATATTAAAAACATAATAGTTCACTTAACATACCATTGAGAGTGTGAATCGAGCATTTAATGATAACGAGGTGTCTTGGCTGATATATAATCATATGGCCAAATATTATATTCCGAATTCTATCGTCAAAATCCACTCATTAAAAAATTTCCAGATCCAATAAACTTCTTGTACAATAAATATAAATTATTAATTTAATTTTAATATATATAAATAAACATTAAAACACATGCGGTGGGGAATTGTTATACATTTTCCTATGCAGAGAACTGCATAACATTGTCCGAAAACAGATATACGGGAATGCAAGAAAAACTTCGATTCATCCGTTATTTTTATATAAATATATATTATATTTTCAAACTATTTCTAACCGTGTTGTTTCAGAAAATTCATAAAGAGATACAAACCCCCAGAATGTTTACAGTTGACGTCCACTTGACTTGCTCTGTTAAAGGAATGTCCACCCTTTTAAATTGGAGTATATACCAGTTTAGAGAAACCATTCCTATGTTGTCGTTTTTTGTTTTTTTACATATTCCAAAACACTCGTAATTAAACTTATGCTGCGGGAAAATCTCAGAGATCTGTCAGGTATATAAATGGCACAAAAGTCAATATTTTATCAGTGATTCACTGCAGAAAATTTCATTCTTTTCTGCTTTTGTCGCTGGTTGCAAAACCAAACCCGTACAACATTTTTCTTAAGGTCTAATTTTTCTGCGATTTGAGCAATTTTTTCTCCCGATGGTCTAGGCTGCACGGCAAAGTAAGCTTCCAGGGAACGCTTTTCAGGGGCCGCAATTGAGGTCCTTTTCCTTTTTTTGTCCCCATTACATGCCATCATTCCATCCTCGTCCATTTTTCGCTCCCTGGCTTGTTTCTCTGCCTCTTCTAACCAAGCTTGGAGGATCGGCTTTAGAGCTATCATGTTATTGTGACTTAATGTTAACGATTCGAACCTACAGATCGTGCTCTGACTTAGCGCACCCACGCCAGGTAATTTCAGTTTGGCCAATGCAGACCCCACATCTGCCTGCGTAACACCTAACTTTATTCTTCTCTGTTTAAAACGTTCTGCAAAAGCTTCCAATTCTCGGGGATCACAATCCATGTCGTGCATTGGAACATGGTGCATGTTGTGATGGGTTGTCATTGCATGGTGTGTGTTCATGGGGTTAGCGCACGAATACACCGGTGGATACATCTGGTGGCTGAGTGGATGTGGCGCGTGTGACACGTGGTGGTTATGGTGTGTAGAGGCGGCTGTTGGGTGGTGCTCCGGCATCGACCCCAGAGGCATCCCTGCGCCCGTAGGTGGGGCACTCTGAAGCTGGTCCAGCATACTGTCCGTGGGTCCATAAGAGTGAAAGGACATTTGTGGGGGTCGGGAATTGGCGGGGTTATGTCCACCCAAATCATGACCGTAGAATCCATCAGGTTTCATCAGTTGTGGGGATGAAGCCTTCGATATATCCACGGCTGCCAATGCTTCTGCTCGAGCCAATAACCCATCGTCTAAGCCGCCGAAGAAATTTCCCTGGGAATAAACAAACAAACAAAAAACAATTATCAAAAAGCATCAAAAATTGATTTCAATGAGCTTTTCCCTCGGCGATGTTCCTAATCGAAAAGAATAAAAAAGGATTGTTTCGAAGAGCGAGTTAGACCTAATATACATTGAATATGCACGTTCAATGAAGGCCTGATAAAACTCACTTCATAAAATATGAAACACAGCAAATAATGACTTACACACGAAGCCCTTCGATGGAATAGCTAATAACGGTGATTAAAAACGAGAGCCCATATCGACTTGGCGTAGATGTTTACCTACCGACGAAGTTGTCATGCAACGCATTCTGTCAGGGGGCCGGTAGGGCGGTGAGTATCGGCCCGGCAGGCTGGAGTGGTGGAGGGGGTGCGGGGACAGACCCACATGCTGCTTCATGTTCATCTCTCTCCCGAGAACTAAGGCAGAAACACCATGCAACTCCCTCGGCTGCACTACCGTTATATAGTTGGTAGTGATTGCCCACGGCCCCGATAAGGAATTGCGGGCGAGAGTGATGGAAAGTTGACTAATGTGTTCGGAATAGAGGAAGTGAAAACCCCGAAGAATTGAATATTGCTTTGTATTGTATTCCAATGAATGGGAGAGCACCTGTTCTACCCTTTTGTCACGTGAACCCACAATCACGCATGCGTCCTGGAAGCTGGCGACTGCATGCCCCATCAAACAGAAAGGTAAATCGTGGTCTATAGAAGTTCATATCTGATCGAGGAATCTTTGAGACTAATCCTGCTGGCTAAAGGCGTGTCTTATTTCACATGTTTCTAGGAGATGGAAGGATATTTAGAGTATCTTATTACCACTCTATAGATCATCATACCACAAGATACGGTGAGCTTTTCTGCACTTATAACTCCTTAGAAACTGCCTTCAAAAATGACATACTATTTAATATCAATTATTTTACAATCATCTCAACTAGTTGTTTTTTTAAGCCAATCGTTACCTCAATATGTTCTACTGATTCAATAATTCATTCTCGCTTTGAAAAGCCTGGCAAAATATGAAACAGACTATGTTAATAATTTCAATAAGTTATGTAACTGTATTGATTTTCATTAGCAATATAACAATATTAGCTTCTAGTTTTATTAAGAACTGAAAAAGAAATTGAATGAGGATTGATAGGCGTCTTTGAGGGGGCAGGGCGGGGTACAAGACATTTTACGACGGAAGGGATATAAGATGCTTGTGGAGTAGAGATCATAAAGCAAGAGTGGTCATAAACTAGATGTAGTGTGTTTGTGGTGGTTGTGAGTTGGGATGAGATTTGATAGTTGCATGCCAGCAGGGGTGAGGATGATTTCTGGAAGAGACGGCGCTCACCCGGGCAGAAGAATCGAGTCACTAACCCTCCTGCCCGCCCCATTGCCATTTGTTTTCATTAGGGGCGAGTGGTTCATGGGCGGTGATGTATAAGGCATGTGGAGAGAGCTGATTGTTACAAGTGGCCAATGGCTCTTCTCTGGCCACCTAGTACTCGTCAATAACTTAACAGCCTAACGTTAACCTCTCTAACTCAGACGACAAACCTTTTCTTACAGTATTTAGATACATTATTTAAAAACTCCAACAGAGATTTTAGTTTTTTACTACGGAATCGAACTAATGTAAAATAAATGACATGGACATTTTGGAGTCTTTTGTGGGAATGAAGTCAAATATATTCCTTAAGTCTAAGAACCATTATTTTTATGTCCAGCGTTAATAGTTGGCTGATAACCTGGCCAATCACAGAAGCCTAAGTGGAGTTTCTAAACAGGTGCCCGTTAATACAACTTTGACTTTCACAGCAAGTAGCTAGTGAAAAAAGAGTATTCATAACTCACATAATATATTATTCAAAATACTCATTTCAAAGTAACTAAATATTATCCTGTCTGGAGCAGTTCCCGTCCAAATTTTAAAAGTATTTTTTTTTTGTTTATTCTCTAGCCAGGTGTATACAAGCGGGGCCGTCTATTTATAGCTTTTCACACGTTTTCCCACTACATCAGTAATTTAGTTCTACTGGTTATTAGCTCATGTACATTCATTTCTCCATTTGGTAGGGTTGTCTCAGATGAAGCACAGACGAATAAAGGACAGTTCGCTTGAAAACACGAGATAAGCGGATAATACTATTACTATTTCATTTGCTGCCGGGGTCCTAGGGGAGGGTTAGGCATGGATGGCTGTGTTATTATCCCTCTGTCGGCCACGGCTGAGTGAAGGGGAACCCGCCTTGTGTGATCCCGTGTTGTTGGGTCGGCTAAAATAATTGCAGTGTTTTCTCATTATTGGCAATGGATAGCGATGAAAAGAGACCAAATGTCCAAGTCCACCTAGTAACCTGTCAGTTCATAACGCCTAATCAACAAATTGATTGGGGTTGCATGGGACAAAAATCCCAACAGCACCTCGGTGGTTGTCTAAGGACTTTGTCGTCTACTCTTCAACATCCTGACTCGTCATGAAACCAGTCATATCTACAACACTTTTATCTACATGTCACTTCGCAATAATAACTGATTCAATTTTTAAAGATCATGAAAATATCACAAGTTATAAACCGTGATCACTGTGTATTATCATGAAAATATCACAAGTTATGAACCGTGATCACTGTATTATCATGAAAATATCACAAGTTATGAACCGTGATCACTGTATTATCATGAAAATATCACAACTATAGGACCCATGAGGCATGTCATATAATTATTATTATTTAGTATTATCATAACTAATTCTGTTCATAGCAATTCATACAAATATTAAAGCTGTAAACCCCAATGAACATAAAATATTACACGCGGTTAGCCATAACTTTCTATTATCATGACGATATGAGAAGATGGGAATCATCACACGTTGCAATGCTTCGAATCAGCAATGGTTTTGATCATGAACACGATACAATGCTACAAATTATCACTGGTTTTGATCAAGAACACGCTACAATGCTACAAATAATCGCTGGTTTTGATCATGAATACGTTACAATGATACAAATTATCACTGGCTTTGATCATGAACACGCTGCAATTCTACAAATTATCACTGGTTTTGATCATGAACACGTTTAATACAATGTTACAAATAATGACTAGTTTTGATCAAGAACACGCTACAATGCTACAAATTATCACTAGTTTTGATCATGGACACGTTACAATGATACGAATCATCAATAGTTTTGATAATGAACACGTTGCAATATATCATCAATGGTTTCAAAGATATATAATTTTCTATAAGTAAAGATATAATAACTGACCCTGGTCATTTTGAGGTGAATTCTTGTATATTTAGGCAAGATTTGCAATCACCTTGCGGCTGAAAATTTGCCATGTAGATATTTCACTGTTCTTTCCAATTGCAATTATAAAAGTAATTTGCCTTTGTTTCTCTGTTTGAAGAAATCGTCAACTAAAAGATCAGTTTTGTGGAAGAGCCGAGACCATTTACAAGTAGGAACAAAACCGGGCTGGTTATACAAACCTACAAATGTTGTTCCAGAACTGTCTTCATTTCTTCAACAACAATTTTATAACTTTCGAGCTTCCTTGTTTGAACTTCTAAGCACATTCCTTTCAAAATTAATAATTTATGAGCATATTTGATTCAACCAACCATTCAAAAGATAACTATTCCTTAACTAAGTATCGTTGTATTATTGTGTTTCTGTGTATTTATTTTGTTAAATGTTGGCTTGGGTTTATTTAAGCATAGCTTGCTTTCTCGTTTGCTTTCTTTAAACGCATTATCCTTTTCAACACCGGCACTATATCAACAGTGTTTAGGAAAGAGTGTATTAGGGAGGTTTACTGGCTTTGTGGACCCATTAAATTAGATACACTGGTGAGGCGCGTGTGTCGTCGCGTGTCACCATAGTTTGATACGGCTCCACCGGATTATAAAAGCTGTATTTGTAACCACTGGACGCGACCCTGATCTCCCATTCACAATATAATAGAGGGATCATTCTGACATTTATTTTATCAGCCCATCAACACCAAAACAGTCTTAGTTCCCAACAAATGATAGCCGGAAATAGGATATCTCAATTCGTCTAATATTTTCTCCGATTCTCGTTACTCTATAGTTTTGATGACGGGTGCCGATTAAACATCATCGTGTTATTAAACGAGGGAAAGCGGGGATGAAACGGGAAACTGAAAAAGCTCTCCAGGAAACAGTATAATCCGTTAATCAATAGATCGCTGAAGTGTGTACACATATTAATTAATAAAAACCTGGTTCGCAGTGAAATATGGCTGCACGCTATTCCACACACCGGAAACAAACTCATATAGACAATACAGTTACGACTGGGCGGTTATGATACTCGTATAGCCTTCCCAGGTACACCGGAGACATTAGTGTTAAAAACCAATTTGTCACATGACGCCCTAATAAAAGAACTTTTGCGAGGCTATAAAACATTCCATCAGAGCCAGTAAATGTCACTGAGAGAATCGGGCCAGTAAATGTCAGTGAAACACCCGGACCAGTAAATGTCAGTGAAACACCCGGACCAGTAAATGTCACTGAGGGAACCCGGGCCAGTAAATGACACTGAGAGAACCCGGGCCAGTAAATGTCATGGAGATCCCCCTGGCCAGTAAATATCACTGAGACAACCCGGGCAAGTAAATGACACTGACACCACCCGGGCCAGTAAATGTCAGTGAGACCACCCGGGTCAGTAAATGACACTGAGGCCACCCGGGTCAGTAAATGACACTGAGACCACCCGGGTCAGTAAATGACACTGAGACCACCCGGGTCAGTAAATGACACTGAGAGCACACGTGAATGAGCTCAGAAAAACAGGTTTATATGGCAAAACGAACCTCGTTTCGTATAGATCTGAATATTACAAATTATCACTTCAATTTAAAAGATTTTTTTGTCAAATTCAAAACTTACGACTGATAGAAAACTTGCTTAAATGTGCCAACTTCTGGGTGTATAGAAAAGTGTCGTTTACCTGTGATTTCTATACAAGACCATTTCATGTATTTTATAAGATAACATCGCCGGTGTCCTGTGGGGGGTACTTTTTTTCCAAAGTCAATTAAACAATTTATCAAATGTATGGGTTAAATTGAGAACCCCCAAAATATAGGAATTTATAATAATTACATGCTCTGTTAAATTTCAGTCTTAATAGTTCCAAATCGTATTGCTTTTTATATCTATACCCGTTTTCAAAAGAAATTGTTAGCTTCTATATGATTGGACGTAACAAATATATATTTTTTTTAAAAACTCATTCTGTATTTGAGAGGAACTATATGACAAGCGCATAACACTGTGTATAGTACGGCAAGTAATAAGCGCGACTCCTATCATTTTCCCGTTAACTCTTTACTTCTCTGGATGTTACTTGGGTTGATTGTTAGTGTTATTGCCTTTCTCCTACCTGTAAGTGTATTACACTGACAGGTAGGGTGTTCACAAGCCTCGTAGTTTCTCTCCGGGAATAAGGGTTTCAAGTAGGCTGAGAACCAGTACAGCTGGGCGTAGCAGGCCCAATCAAACTAAACACGGTTAATCTAACATGTTTGTATGCCTCCTCAAGTCGTTTACCTGTTACTGTATTGACGTAAGGCACTAGTTAACGCGTATCAGCCTCTCTGCCGTCATGCTAACTATCAACGCGAAAACCAACAAATCGTTTAAATAGGGGTGTAACATTTAAAGACAAAAATGGCCGTGATGAAAACTCATATTTCGCACGTTTCTGTTCAACGTTCAATTGAATCGATTGATGAGACCTTTGTCTGAGAGACTGATCTGTGAGGCTTGTCAATAGAAGCCAAATTCGTGTTGTATCATATGTAACACAGCAGCCTTGTTTAATCTTACCGATATTCCCAACGTCTGTCTTTCTAATATAAATAACTATATTGCTATGGAGGGGTGTTGTTTTTTTTCGCCGTTTGATATAAACATAACGCAGGGTTGGACACATTTTACCTTTAGCATTATTTGCTTTTTCAGAAACAAATGCTGAAAAGAATTATTTCGAATCTTTCGAGACAAGTTAATGGTTAACAAGTGAACAACACATCTATTTCAAAATCGATTCGTAAAGATACATGCCGCCCAAAGAAAAACTTGTTGAGCTTAATTGTGTGTATTGTCAGCGAGTCTGTGGAAGATGTAGCCGTCTTACCCACGTTCTCTTGTCATCTGTTACCAAAGCTAATGAACGCCATAACCTTGACAAGTTGGCCATTACCGATAGAAGCACTTCCAAACAAATCAACTTATACCAGTTTTATTTTGTTTCAGAGTGCCCCCCAAGAGACCAGGTCACTCGAAAGCTTCTTCACAACTTTACCTAAGTTATGGCTCAAAAACTTGACACGGAAACACGCAGTGAAGAAGAAACGAGTGGTCATTTCGCAATATGGAACCAACATTAATCACGTGCTCAAGAAAAAGGCAAATTAAAAAGTCGGACTATGTATAGAAGCGGGACTGATTGCCAGAGACAAGACAAAAGTTATGTCAGCTAAACTCATTGAATGGTCAAAGGCTTTCCATTAACAAATGAGACTTTAAAACTAAAGTAAACTGGATTGTGGAGCGAAGAAGACACTCTGTTTCTCAATGTGAAGGGATGAAGTGTGGGAAATTAAGGCTTATTAATGAGCTAATTCTAACACTGTGGTATTAGCGAATGAAGGCAGAACATCTGTTAAGAGGATGGTCATTTCTCCCCAGTGTTATGTTGGCAGAGTGGTGTTTGAGCGTTCTGTAGTTAACCAAAGAGGGGCGGTGTATGGATGGAAGCCAGGGATTAATTGTGGACAAGTCTCGTGGGTGCTATGGATCTCAGTGAGGCCGCACACGACAAGGAAACTCCCGTAACGAGCTTAACATCCAGCAGAGTGCATTCATAGCCATATGTTAATGGTATAGAGGCGACAAGAGGACTTGACGGCAATAGTTTAAGAGAGAAGGAAAGAGATGGGCCAAACCCCCCAGAGACCGCATACAACTCACCTTAATCACATTGAGATGAAGAAACAAGGAAGAGGCGGACTTTATGTGTCTGTCGCTTTTAACTTTTTTCCTCACATCTTACCGCTCCACATACAGAAGCCAGTGTGCGTTTCTTTAATTTCAACCCGTTTAAATCGAATTCAAAAAGTAAAGTGCTGCAAATTTACATCTAGTTAAACTCTTGCTCGCTTATTTCTGCTGTTTATTATTCTTGGCAAGAAGTCATGGAATGAATTTAAAGGTGGCTTGTGCATCGATAAACTGTATATGTATGTTCTAAACATGTTATAGCATTGTGTAGAGCTGTAATGTGTGCTCTAAGTTTGTAGGAGTATTGACGTATTGGCGATAAGACCAGTTACCATTCAACACGCACACACTGCACATGACGGCTAGTTTTCCGATGTCACCCACTGCAGCTGTCAAATTTCCTAGTCTCCAAAAAAAAGGCCAATATATCAACAACCTACCTTAGTCATTCTCTATACAGATACGCTCAATTTACAATTTATTGTCAATTTTTGTTCATAAATCATTTGCAGTTGTTTTCATGACAGATTCAGATTACAACTGAATGTAAAAACTCTGCTGTTTTATTGTTTGCGTTCTTCCGTAGACAGCATAGTTAAATAAGAAAGTCACTGTTTGAATTATCGACTGGCGGATACTTTAAAAGCAGACATGGGGCTTAGAGATACGATATTGATAATCCCGGGAGGGGCCAGTAAAATCGCCTATAAAAATTGACAATTTCCCCATAACTGGTGGGAAAGAGCTGTTTTTGATTGGCCTAAGTGTGATCAATGGCCAGCTGAGATCTTAGAGCGCACATCCAATGGGAAATTAGTGTCAAACCACTGGCCACTCCGGCAAATTGCGGCACGGGCCGAATTAACGAGAGAGATTGGAGCGAGAGCACTTATAATATCCAGTATAGAGCTCCGTCGCTTTCTAGTATTTTTTTTTTTAAATTTTATTATTATTATTTTTTGTCTGTTTCAAATATGGATTTGTCCCGGACTCCATCTTTCGTTATGATATAAGGCGGTCCCTTGTGTAATTTAGTCAGGTTTATGACGGAGACATTGAAAGCTTTGGTGGGGGTCGCTGAAGGCTTAATATTGGAAATAGCTCGAGCTAAGGTATCTTGAGAATAAGGGCTAATATCTCCAAGGAAACCGCGGCCAAATATTACTCCATCAAAACACAGATATGTTATTGAGTGCGTAGATTAAACCTAACCAAGCCGTTTCAACAAATGTCTATTCTCATTTAGTTTAAAATGACTTGGATGGCAATCAAATTGACTGAGCTTTAACTCTTCATTCATCTGATCAAAATCTAGACGAAAATTGTCTGACTATAATATAGCTGCTTGAATAGGAATAATAGGGCCTGAATATATGACATGGAAAAAAGAACAGATTTGAATTAAATATATTTAAGATATATACGTGTAATCGCAATTCAACACAAGATTACAACTTACGACATAATATCTTTTTAGATTTGAATAGATCTATTTAGAGTTTATTGTAACAATTATGCCAGCAAGATGGTGTACTGCAAAGAAGAGAGAGTTTAGTTCGAACTGGATGTACAAGGACTATCATGAGTATTGTACAGCAGATATAACAATGAATAGTTGGAGTCTTATGAACGATTTTAGAACATTTATATATTTTAGACATACAAAATATGACCTCATAAACAATACGTGTGACCGTATATAATTAAGTATCCCATTAATACCGGCTCTCTTTTTAAAACAATGAGATGTGTTATCACAGCGAGCAAAGATGTTCTTTGAATGAAGCTGCCAGTTGGTACCGCGGTCCAGATTCATTGGCGTTAAAGAAGGGGCTATCTGAGTCAGATATAATGCAATTGAGGTTCACACGTGAGCCTCTCCCATGGTGTTATATGGTAAACCTATCTTTACAATAAAACGAGTGTGTACGGGCCGAGAATACGAGCCCCCACCGAGCTTTGCCAAAGACAAGAGGTGTGAAAACTAATCTACAGCACATCGATTTAAGGAAGCGTTCAGAGAAAATGAAAGAGTAAATTTAACAAGAAGATTCGGTCTGACAATATGTGCCTTATATTGACAGACAAAGAACAGCATTTAGCCTTTAATTAATTGATTTTCAGTTTCAGGTTTACGGTAGTTTGAAGACGTGGTCCATCTAATATATATGTGTGGAATATCGTAATAAAAGACGTACTAGTACCACGTGGTTTTATTACACAGACACATAGTACCACGTGGCTTTATCACACAGACAAAAACATGTGCTGTTTTTATTTTTATAGAACTTAAGTAATTAAAATTAGATAAAACAGTAACTTTTCGATGTGACTTTTGTTACAGACAGAATGATATATAAAAATTACCGGGAGAGATCAGGCTATAGGTACTGTATACATATACTTACATCTCCAGGGTAAACCCACCTGAGCTCAATAGAAATATATATCCGAATAATCGAATAAATAATATATATAATAAACATGGAAAGAAAAGCAGATATGTAATTTTGTATAACGGTAAATGGTCTTCTCGGATGTAAGCCTCTCCGTCTGTATCACATTAAAAATTAAACACCTCTAGGAATGACGTCTGGTGACTGACTACAATCTTCCTCTATACCCTCTGATATATGTTTTATTGCCAGCAATAGTTCTAAGAGGTCATATTCCGATAACCCCAACCCAGTTTTACGCCAGAAATCAAAGAAAGAAGGGAATTGAACTAATTTACTGATACTTTATACGTCCTGTGCATTTCGAATAAATACATTTTTATTACTAACATGACCTGTATTGAAACTTATTAACTATGCAATACCCATTCAGTATTACGTTTCTCGAGTGACAATATCTTAACTAAGATAACAATAGATTCTCTTTGAAATCTCCACAGTAATCCATTTATAACCCGAACATAATAAAATCCCTCTCGCTTGAGCAGAGGAGTCGCGAGTGTGTGATCTGGTCCAAAGACATATAGACATATCAATACGTGGTTTTTATATCATTGTTATTGATTTACGTCATTTATAAATGGAGAGAAAGAAAAATGACTAATTACGTTTGTTTGGTGTTTCACGCAAAAATCAATTGCATTTCGGTAAGTTGTTCGTGTAAGACAAACTCACAATTGGATACGAGGTTTGCCTGATGAGATATCTAATTCGGGTTACCAATCAGTCAGATCTTAACCCATGTCGGAACTGTCCGAAGCTATCATACGGAAGGGGATCCATTTTAATACTATCGGGTATAGTTTCTGTCGATCGGATCGGATAACTGTACCATATACAGCAAAAATATGATACAGCGGGTGATTGAAGGCTCAGATGAATCTGTGTTGGCCTATATAATGAATTGTGAATTATTGTACATAGTTTTTTGTTCATGCCAATATTCAATCTGATAAAACAAACATATTACTATAATATTCAAACAAGTGATACTCAGTATACATTCAAGTAGTTCACATGGATTGATCGCGCAACGACAGAGCAGAGTCCTGTAGTTTTTTGCCACTCATTCTAAACCGTGTAGGTCAAACTATTCTGTCTTTCGTCGAGACTTTGATTCTAATGCAATGGCGGGTCATTTCATTTGGGATTAACGCAGAGTGTAGTGATACAACAAGTTACGTCATTGTCAAGGGACTACTTTTTTATGACTGAAAATAGAAGACAGTTTGAATTGAGTAATACGGTAAGATAAAATGCCATTAAGTTTGTTGTTTATCTCCCCCTGTAATGGCCTTCGAGTTAAATCGTTACCTCCTCGATAGTTTTTATGTGTTGAAGTTTATATCATCTAGTGTTACCGTGTTAATTGTATTAAGATTCTCTTCTTAGTCCACCTTTTCGGAGAAACAGTAGCCTACTACTAATGCAACAACAACAACAATGTCTCTATGATACAAGCGAGGGATTTACGAGGCCCATACACTTCCGGTTGAAGATAAACATAAGCGTTATTGATTGCTAAGCTACACTAACGAAAAACTCCAACTGATTAAAAATGTCGGATGATGACCCGCACAATTAACATTATATAATTACAGAAAAGGGCCCTGGTTTATGACCAAGCGGTAATTGCTGTACACTATGGATGTAAGAAGGCAAAGGTTATAATTAAATGCTCTGCGAGGTGATGGCGTTTACAAATACCGGTATTCCAGAGAGTTTGCAAATGGTCTTATACATTGAAGTTCAAAGGATTCACGACATTTTTAGTTACACGAATTATATACCATTATTTCTCTTATCCAGCAGCCCATATTTGAATGTTTCTGTGTGCTTATTAAGTGAATATAATATCTAAAGTTCAATCGAACTGATGTAAAAATTGGATTACAATTGTCAGAATATCAAACAGTTTTAAGAGCAACGATATGAAATGGAACGGTTAGAAATGAAAGCGAATGTAACGGACGCCATATATAAAGGTCATTGGCAAATCAATATAGGGAGCGAGATCTGAAGCTGTACAGTGGGGGTTAACGGAGATCACGGGCTCTAATTCCATACCACTAACTGTATTACTTCAGACTGGAGTTCACACCTTCATTCTACAATCCTGACACCTTCAAACACAATTGTCTTAATCAAATACGATTATACAGCTTCCTATCCGAGCCAATTTTCTACACGTATCCCGACAAGATGAAAAAACCGTCAAGTAGAAGCCTCCAATCAATGCACTGTAGACTCGTGTCGAATTCGGGACGCACTAGTAATATATTAGAGGCTCGACTCTAAAGAAAATAACATGTATATCGTCCATATTTTGGATGATGCGTTGGTGCCTAGAATTGTTTTATTATCGATTATGCAATATTGGAAGAAAAAGACAGACGTCAAAAAATTTCACATAGATCGGTGAATTCTAACTTTGTGCTTATTGCACCTCCAAGCTGGTGCTACAACAATTTAACTAGCACATATAGAATTCGGTGTCAAACAGCGTTAAAGTCTCCAGTTTCCACGTAGCAATGTCAAATAGTATTGAAAGCTAAAGATTGACGTCACAGAATGATAAGGGTAGAGAAGGGTTTTGATGAGAGTAGGGTAGGTAAATGCCACGCACACCATCCTACACAGCTTAATAACAACTCGTATAATTTGCTCAGCGGGAAATGAACATGATAGCTCTCATGTGATCAGGATATATCAATATTTGTCCTCCTATCAGTCTACACGTGTCCCCGCATTAAGTGCTTCACTAGACAATTACGCTAATTGCCTGCGATCCTACCTTAATTGTATTAGAACTGCACCCAATCGATACTGGTCGTAGTGAAATCAGGGTTATCGCCCCTTCCCCATATTTTGTCACGGAACCAGCATTTGGTAAAATTGTTAACTCTAATTTGTCCAATTTGAAATTTCGAAAGTGCGAAAAATGTCGAAGTTTGGTTTTATTCGGCAAATCCATTTGGATCTATTTTGTCAGTGTTTATTATGCATTTGATTATAAAGGCAGTCGGCGTTTTACCTCCATGATAAACCTGCCTTATGCTTTTGGGGAATTTGATTGTGTAAAATGTTATCCGGATCGCGCCAGATTTACATAAGTATTAATATTTTTCGAGAGAAAAAAAAACGGAAATTCGTAGGACGAGTTCTTAAAGTTTCCTTCCATGTATGCCATGGTACCCTTAACTATGTTCTCAGTGATGTTCGGTCAATAACAGCAAATTGTGCCGTCGTTGTTCGGCAAATTACAACTGTACAAATACACCGTGACAGCTTCTAATCGATTCTTACAAGTAACTTACAAATTTAATTATTCTTTTTTTTTTTAAATTGTTCGATTGGCTGTTAACAGTTTACTTTGGAAAGCTTAATTATACCTGATGGTTTCAAAATGTTTGTTATGGTGTGAAAGAAAATGTATTATTAAAGGGGGTTAACTCTGTGGTTCTATATCACACTTGAGACGAAGTTGCCTCCCTTACCGTTTGTCAGCCGGGATTAAATCACATTCCAAACATTATTCGCGGAACTACCTGCGGAGATTTCAACTTTTTTCCCAAAGTTCCCAGTCTGCGTTAAAAAGCTAGATGGTACTTGATGGTTACAAAATGCTCTTAGTTATCACCGAGCCATCTTGCCTGGTTTCCGATATTTCGGAATATCGGAAAGCGATATTTAAAAAACTTTCATCGCGCAGTGATACTCGTCACATCACAGCGTGGATGGACTTTACAATCATGCTTTGTAAACATCAACATGTTTTAAAAACAAGGGCAAGTTCTTTGTCTGAACACCCAGCCGCGGATCGAGTATTAATTTAACCAAAATTAAAAGATGTTAGCCATTCAAAAAGTTATTGGTCTCATGCTGGCACACCATCGTATAAGTG
>JAQQZZ010000028.1:97782-112819 GCA_030265115.1 Mopalia vespertina
CTAATGGATGCCCTGGTCAGATTTACCCGAGGGCCTACAATAATCTAATGGATGCCCTGGTCAGATTTACCCGAGGGCCTACAATAATCTAATGGATGCCCTGGTCAGATTTACCCGAGGGCCTACAATAATCTAATGGATGCCCTGGTCAGATTTACCCGAGGGCCTACAATAATCTAATGGATGCCCTGGTCAGATTTACCCGAGGGCCTACAATAATCTAATGGATGCCCTGGTCAGATTTACCCGAGGGTCTACAATAATCTAATGGATGCCCTGGTCAGATTTATCCGAGGGACTACCATAATCTAATGGATGCCCTGGTCAGATTCACCCGAGGGACTACAATAATCTAATGGTTGCTTTGGTCAGATTTACCCGAGGGTCTAAAATAATCTAATGGCTGCTCTGGTCAGATTTACGAGAGGGTCTACAATAATCTAACGGAAGCCTGGTTAGATTTACCCGAGGGTCTATTATAATCTAATGGAAGTCCTGGTCAGATTTACCCAAGGGTCTATTATAATTTAATGGTTGCGCTGGTCAGAGTTACCCGAGGGTCTACAATATTCTAATTGCTGTTTGATCAGATTTATATTGAATAAGGACTAGTATAAAAAAGCCTCTGCACGACAGTAAGTACCATATTAACGCAAAATTAAAAGCCCAGTTTACAACTACGTAAACTTACAGAGCCAAATTGATGCAATATATTAAAAACTCTGTTCGAACATACTCAGTGTAATCATCTCTGCTAAAATGTGTTCATCCTGAATCGATCTTCATAAGGTGGTCTGGCTATCTGGGTAATAATGGATGTCCTGTCAACCTGATAGTAATCACACATTTATACACTCCATCAGCATATACTTTCAACTTCATTATTTTATTGTTCAGTATAAACACAAACACATTTACCTTAATTATCTATAAACGAACGCTTAATAGCTTTTTCCTCTGCAACCAGAGTATGGTGTATATTGGCGGACCACTAAACACACATGCTGCAGTACGCTCTGTTGTTAGCCTATGCATTGGATAATTAGTCTGCAAGCTGCACGCTATAATCATCGAAGTTTGAATATATACTGCACGTTCATTCACATACCATATGTTTCCTGTCCGTTCCGTTTCTGATATGTTTTATTTCAGTATTAATCTATATGCCGGTATTGTATACTTGGTTAGGCCTATTACTGAATGGGGCATATATAAACTATCATAAACAACATGCAAAAATAAAATTATTTTTTTTTTAATTAAAATTGATAAAATTTTAGATTTAATTACAATTCATTGCGATTTAACTCTGCAGATACAAATCATCCAACTGTTAATTCTGTACTGGAATAACTGTCCCTAAGAGACGTCTTGTTAATCGTTTAGTGATATGTTTATTACAGATATGCAGGTATAATAAAGAGAGATGTGTGCGGTACTTCTCAAATCACGAGGAGGAAATCACAGAAGGAAGGTACACATTAAACTGGACGCTATGATTGACGGGCCGCCTCTTCCGGCTGTTACGTTCACACACGCGGTCTCCATAGGAACGGGGCTCTTAATATGGCCGTTTTAACAGCTTCAGGTTTCAGTTAGTTATCGATAAAGAGGTTGCAATGATGGAGAGATCTAACTGAATGGGGATTTATTTCACCTTGATAGTTCAGTAACTTTACTTCCCACTTTGATAGGCCTCGGTCAAGTTTCACAAATAGCTCGTTGTCATGGTGACAAATGAGAATACCTGAAGAAAGAACGGACTATTTCCAGCAGGTTTCGACGACAACGAACATATTTCTATTGACATTGTTCGCTTATCGCAAAACCTGATAAAATAGCCCCGGAGTCTTCCTAGTTCCGCACGAGCCAGTCGCGTGCTTTGTCGCCTTGGTGACGCTGAAACTTAGAGAACATTAGCATCATTGGTAGAGTAAACTGACATGGGCTAAAGAGAAAGACTTTATTGTAAGCTTTTACAGCACTGAATTTAACAGATTTAGTTATACCGGATGTGCATGTGCAGGCGATAGTTAAGGCAATATCGAAATGAGTTTATCCTTAGGCCAAATTCCAGACTTTTTCTCTTCACAATATATTATACCTTTGCAAATATAAAGTAAAGTCCTGAAAGAGGCTTCTAACTTTTGGCACAAAATCTATGTAGTTTTCTCCACCCATATGCTGGCCAACAGAAGGTCGTGTGAGTTGGACATTGCCTATCCAAGAGTAGAGCGTTCATACAGTCACCGATTGAATATAAGAAAGCAGACGTGGGGAGTCAGAAAATCGAGATAAGGGGTATAAGAAATCAAAGGAAATGAGTTAGAAATCCGAAATAAAGAGCCGGTAGACAGAAACCATTTCATTGTATCTGACCTTCAGCCGGCAGCTTTAAATTTCCCTTTCTTTTTCTATATTTACATACGTGAATGAAACTTTCGAGCCAGACAATTTAATTGTCTTTCATCATCAGAAACAATTATTGGTTGGTTTGTTAATTGGCATTTAATGCTCTTATCAGCAATGATTAAGACCAAGGAGTAACACTGCATGTCTCAACTTTGAAAGTATAAACATTAATTTTCTACTCTTGAAAAGTCAATATTCCGCCACTGACCTAAAGTGCTCCCGCAGATCAACACGTTGCAACTCAAAATACGCACACACATATATATTTTTTTAAAATAAATGTAGAGAAAGAAAAATATTTTGAAAAGCTAAGTAGTTTGAGCCATTTTCAAAAAATAAATATGGTTCTGTTGAATTGTATTTTTTTTAACAATATGTTGAGGGTAAATCTGTTGAATATTAATATCTCTAGCAGTGTTGATTATTTAGCACAACGACACGCCTTGTAAGTGTCTTACCTAGGCATTATCACAATGCATTCAGATTTCCTTTATTGCAACCAGTTCAAGTAGATATATTATATTATATATAGCTGGACTATGGGACTCTTCTGTTTATTACTCTCTCCTAAGGCTTCTTTATAAATTTTATGCACGTGACTTGAACCGACGTCCTTCGAAATAAGTCCCGTTACTTGTGGGTGTTACGGTGATCTATTGTTTAGTCTCCATAAATGATTCAAATAGAGTGATAAAACTGAACTGTTTGCTGCCGGTGGCTGTCACTAAGCTGTGTTGGCCATTGTTCTGACTTTGTCCAGCTTAAACTACATACAAGTCATAAATACTGAACGCGCTTCGTGAGAATTTCATTCGAGAAATGGTCGAATCTGAGATCAAATAAAATTGGACAAACTTTTACATAAAACGAATGCCCACGTTAGCCACAAAAACGCAGTCCTGTACTCACCAGAAATATGCCATTACTACGTGATTCCATTATTCCTATAGCCCATACCATACAGAGCCGGTCAAAGTAGCCGCCATCTCAGTCTAATGCTTGTTTTGCTGTCTTCATCATCGCCGTGGCTTTTCGTCACCATTCATTTGTGTCCAACGTCTGCTTCTCTCGAACCAGCTCTGTATCAGGTATCGTCCCGTACCCCAGCAACGGCTGCCCCGGAAATAAGCCGCTCTCTGGCAACATAAAAGCGTACCTGGATACAGTGACTAATTCAGGTCTTATCTATAAGAGGGGGGCGTTGCTATGCCACAAAGTTAAGGGCTGGAGGATATATTTATGGTGGATACCTGACAAACATGCAATCGTTGGAAATCATCGAGAGCAATTCAGTAAACGGTGTTTTTATGTGCTTTTCTTCAAACACCATCTGGCCGATTTCCAAACCTTCCAGAGCTTCCTAGGAATGGTTGGTGGAGTGATCAGAGCGTGCTGTCGGCGCGAAGAACACTCAGTGTCCTAACACCAGACCCGAGGAGCTCGGTTCCTACCGACCAGGCGCCTAGATGTCTGATAAAACAAGTGTCGCTTCAATATTCCGCCCATAAAACGTATGGAAAGAGCAAATACATTAAGATATGTTTGCCGTTAAGCGGGTCGTTAGAGACATGCTGTAGTGACAGGCGGTTAACAGGTAGTCTCGGGACTCAACCTAAGCCAGGATAACAAAGCACACAACATTAGTATTCATTGTCATTACAAAATACACTTGTCAATTTCCATGTCAATAAATACTGAATAAAAGTGACAACTCGAATTTCTACTCTTTATGATGTTTTTTTTTTCACCAGCAGAAGCCATACAGAATCCAATCGCTTAAATTTTCCCGGCATTTAAATATAAATCTATACGTATAATCATTACAACATCGTGCAGAGATAACTGCACACAACGTTGTATGTGGAAGTATTGTTTTTAAAATTACATACGATTTTATTTATTTATTTATATGTTCAGTTATTTTATAAATTCAGTTAAATCCTAAAAGCTGAAATCTACACATTCCCACATATTGAATAGTTTGACCTGGACCCAAGACTTTGGATGAAAATAACCAGCTGTATTTGTGGTTAATGCGCCTTAGTCGGTCCATAGTAATTAAATGGCAGCGAGTATAATCCACTTTTAGATTGCCTGGCGTCTGTACAACTTTAAACTAAAAATATTGGGTAATTTAAGAGACTTCTATCAACATGAATTTCATCAACAATCGATCGATGTGTTGGGAGAAAAGATGAACAAATGGGGCTAATATTGTCGGTCGATAACGTGGGAGAAAAGATGAACACATAAACCTAAAGTCGATCGAAACGGTGGGGGAATACGTCGATCGATAATGGACGGAGAAAAGATGAACAAATATCCATAGTCGATTGATGATGTGAGATAAAAGATGAACAAATATCCATAGTCGATTGATGATGTGAGAGAAAAGATGAACAAATATCCATAGTCGATTGATGATGTGAGAGAAAAGATGAACAAATATCCACAGTCGATTGATGATGTGAGAGAAAAGATGAACAAATATCTATAGTCGATTGATGATGTGAGAGAAAAGATGAACAAATATATATAGTCGATTGATGATGTGAGAGAAAAGATGAACAAATATCAATAGTCGATTAATGATGTGAGAGAAAAGACAAAGTAATGTCCACCATCTAACGATGATGCGGGAGATGCATAAAGATGAAGAAATGTCCATAGTCAATTGGTAATGGCCGGAGAGACGATGAAGAAATGTCCATAGTCAATTGGTAATGGCCGGAGAGACGATGAAGAAATGTCCATACAGTCGATTGACTTTGCGGAATAAGTTGGATAAATAACAGTAGTTCACATAGTGATGGAAAGTTGAACAAATGTCCACGTCAGTGTTTATTCATCTGGGTTCAACAAGCCCGGGGATGGTTCGTTCAGTATCCGTTATAGTTTGAGATTGCCTATGCGAGTCCATTTTCCATACACTGTTGCAAATATACCACAAATATACCAGCACAAATATAAATCAGTCTCTATTAATATACCACCACACATATAAATCAGTCTCTATTAATACAACACGACACATATAAATCACAAATATACCAGCACACATATAAATCACAAATATACCAGCACACATATAAATCAGTCTCTATTAATACACCAGCACACAGTCTCTATTAATATACCACCACACATATAAATCTCAAATATACCAGCACACATATAAATCAGTCTCTATTAATATACCACCACACATATAAATCAGTCTCTATTAATATACCAGCACACATATAAATCAGTCTCTATTAATATACCAATACACATATAAATCAGTCTCTATTAATATACCACCACACATATAAATCAGTCTCTATTAATATACCACCATACATATAAATTAGTCTCTATTGTGTAACGTGTAGGACTTGTTTGCTTACCTGACGTATTCACCAACATGTAGTATAGCTATACAACTGAACAGGCTTTGTGACGTTTGCGTTTTGTGGTTATTTCAATGCAGCGACTTTCCAAGAAAGATACAGAAAAAAGGTTCGCCCAAACGATCGGTTCCCTAAGAAATAACAGAAAAAAGTTCTTCCAAACGATCGGTTCCCAAAGAAATAACAGAATAAATGTTCGCCCAAACGATCGGTTCCCAATGAAATAACCGAATAAAGGTTCGCCCAACGATCGGTTCCCAATGAAATAGCCGAATAAAGGTTCACCCAACGATCGGTTCCCAATGAAATAACAGAACAAAGGTTCGCCCAAATGTCGGTTCCCAATGAAATAACCGAATAAAACTTCGCCCAACGATCAGTCCCCAAAATGTGAAAGAAAACAATGGTTCCATGGGTCGTCTTCCCAAAGAGGGTAGAAACTATAAATTCGTTCCATGGATGTGTTCCTCATAAAGGAAAAACCTAAAAAAAGGATATGTTCATGGACCAGCAGCCAGACACAGAATAAAAGTTCTTTCCACAGTTCAGATTCTCAAAGCTGTCAGACAATAAAGGTTTACTGCTGGGTATTTGGGACAACCATTATTGTGGAGTATTGTGTATCGTTAGTTAAGTGACTGGTATCATTTGGTCGCGTGGCCAGTCGATCGCAATGGTAATAGATACTCCATCTGAGTAAGAGAGAGAGAGCACAGGGTACTATCTTCAACTCTCAATGTTCCTATGTTGCTAGTATTTTGACAAGCCTCACATTTAGGACGATGTTCGGCTTTGCGCTGTTTACAATAACGTGTTCTTCTTGCCCTGTGTATGTGGAGTTAGACAGTGAAGTATCATCAACTCATGTCTTATTTTGATGTATGTGGGAGGTTATACATCATTTTTGTTTGACTATTTCATTGATTGATTGATTGATTGTTTGAATGATTGATTGATTGATTGGTCGATCGGTCGGTCGGTCGGTCGGTCGGTCAGTCGGTAGGTCGGTCGGTCGGTTGGTCGGACGGTTGGTTGGTTGGTCGGTCGGTCTGTCGGTTGATTGATTGATTAATCTCCATATGCTAAGTACAGAGAATCATGATATGACTGCTTGAAACGTCCTGCATTTAGCCACAAGGTGTCTACTTGAAACGTCCTGCCTTTAGCCACAAGGCGTCTACTTGAAACGTCCTGCCTTTAGCCACAAGGCGTCTACTTAAACAAGATCATATGTCTGCTTTCAACATGAGCATATCATTTTAACAGATTAAACTGTCTGTTGATTATTCTGCAAGAATAAAAATGGCGTGTTGCATACATTCGGTTTTCTACATTAATATTAATTCTCATTTTTATTTTTCGAGTGATACAGAACTTGGGTGTCTGAAAACATCCTTTCTCGTGTCCATTTTTGGAGCATGTCGATATACATTGATATGTTTAGATGCTAGCAATCTCCGGTACAGCCCATCATCCTGTTCAAATTAAGGGGCTCGACTTTACCATGGCGTGATGGGGAATATCTGGCTGTACGTAATCCCTACATAATCAAATCAACCAAGCCAGCCTTGATTGCTATTATGTAGACCCATGTTATTTATCTCTAATATCTAGCATATATATGAGACTATTTGGTGCCTTTGGTACCGGCAACACGACCTTCTGCTGGCTCTAGCCGCTATCACCGGATACGGGGACAACGCACTAAAGCGAAACTAGCCGCCTGTGTTTGCCATCTACTTCATGGTTATTGTTCTCACAGAATATGTTTGTATATGCATATCCGGTCAGTGGAGTCAGAAACTTCATAGCGCTTGATTAACTCACAAGGCTCTGGTTTCGCTAGGTTTAGAATTCCACCGTTTAGAAGCATTAGGCCATTCTAGCCTGACTCTCATAGACTTACATCTCTGTAATTATCTACAACATTTCTGCGGATTTAGTTCACATACATCCAAGGCTTAGACAAGTTAATCAAACTACTTTAATACATCAAGGTAATCAATGTGCTTACATTCACCCTGGTCATTAAGCTGTATAAATATACCTAGTTATTCAAACCGCTTTACTACTTTTACACACTCAGTGAATAAACCTGTTTAAATTTTCTCAGTGAATTAAATTGTTTAAATACGCCTAGTGAATCAGCATGTTTAAATACACCCAGTGAATGAACCTGTCTAAATACACCCAGTGAATCAACACGTTTAAATACACCCAGTGAATGAACATGTCTAAATACACCCAGTGAATCAAGCTGTCTAAATACACCCAGGGAATCAACACGTTTAAATACACCCAATGAATCAACCCGTTTAAATACACACAGTGAATTAAATTCTTTAAATACGCACAACAAATCAACCTGTTTGGATACACCCAGTAAAATAAAATCTTTAAATACACACAGTGAATCAAATTCTTTAAATATTCCAAGTGAATTTAACTATTTAAATACGTAAAACGAATCAATCTGTTTAAACACACCCATGCAGTGAATTGAATGTTTAGATATACTCAAACAGTTATTCAGGCTGGTTAAACTCATCCATGCAGTGAATTAAATGTTTAGATATACTCAAACAGTTATTCAGGCTGATCAAACTCACCCATGCAGTGAATTGAATGTTTAGATATACTCAAACAGTTATTCAGGCTGGTTAGACTCACCCATGTAGTGAAATAAATGTTTAGATATACTCAAACAGTTATTCAGGCTGGTTAAACTCACCCATGTAGTGAATTGAATGTTTAGATATACTCAAACAGTTATTCAGACTGGTTAAACTCGCCCATGTAGTGAATTGAATGTTTAGATATACTCAAACAGTTATTCAGGCTGATTAAATTCACCCATGTAGTGAATTGAATGTTTAGATATACTCAAACAGTTATTCAGGCTGATTAAACTCACCCATGCAGTGAATTGAATGTTTAGATATACTCAAACAGTTGTTAAGGCTGGTTAAACTCACCAATAAGGCTAATATACCTGGGTAAATACATCCAGTTAATCAATCTGTTAAAATATATGCACTCAAACAATCGGCTTTTCAAGATTTATAAATTGTCCACGCATAGTTAATCAAGCTGGTCAAGTAGATCTAACTGTTGTCTTTTTTTTCTGAGGCCTTGGAGTGAATATTTGTGCAGGAGGAAATGCTATAGGCCTATATATAAGCCCACTATATAGCTACAGGATGGTTACATATATGATTTGAGAGCCAATTAAGTCATTTAAGTTAGAGTTCATTTATATTGTTTATTGTATACACATTCACTGCTCAGCAACCAAGGTAGATGAATAGTCCAAAGTTTAGGCACGAACTTATTATCACCAATGAAGGATAAAAATCAAACATGTGTAATAGTTGATGAGTCAACAAAAATGGCTACGGTTTAGACCTTCTAATAGTTTTACTGTTACGTGATCAGCTTTAGAATAACACCGTTCATTTTAAAAAATACCGAATTTACACAACTCATACTATCATGTTATTACCCCACGGAAAACAGTATTCAGTAGTAATGGTCTAACACTCTCGCTATTTGAATTCATCAAAATGCATTGTGAGACGGTTTGTTAAACTATAGTAGCCGTTAACTTTATACCTTATCTCGATAACATTTCACACAATATCGACACACAGTCCCTAGGGTTGACCTATTGATAAACATGCACAGTGCACAGATCTGAGCCATTATTAGTCAGCCAAACAGGGTATGCTTTTATCTACTGACATTTTGATATCACCAACTCCAGACTATTAAGTTCACGTCCATGGAGTCGAATGCAGCTAAACCCTAATGACATGCACTCATTATCATTAATAGGCATTTACCACCGCATTTTAACAATCGCAGTTTTATATCAATAGGCTAAATGACGCTTTATAAAATTTATGAAATATAGATGATAATCTGAAAGGTCGCATTCACAATAGTCCTCTCAACACTCCCAATGCATGGTCTGTATTTTAACAAAACTTTAATATTAACATATAGACTGGGATGGAATAGAATTAACAAAGTACACAATTGATTTCATGTCGCCCTTTTGATCGCTTCAAAGTCAACAGTGAAATGAGTTTAAAATGTAAAGGGCGAAAAGCCTTGAGCATTACGGCGCAATGGGATCGCTTTACTATACCTATAGAAACACTTCAGCGTCCTTCAATTACTTTCAGATCACTTTTTTCATTTTTCTTTAATTTAATTTACAGTGGTCAGAAAGTTGTTAACCTGTTAGGTGAATGACTGCATTTCTCACAGTCAAGTCTGTGTTCCAAAACACAGGTTTGACTGAAATTCAAACTGCAGACATACCACATCTTGGGTCAATGTCTCTCTTGTCAAAGGGCGAATATCTTTCGAAATATCCCATTGTTTCTTCTGGTTATACTTCCATGGCCTAACCCATGGTTACTTGTATCTCGAATTATCCATCCTCTATCCTTTACCTAGGTTCATTGTTTCTAATTTTAAGTAGCACAGTGCGTATCCTGACTTGACTTGCCTATAGTCTCTGGTCATTGGCTACTTGTCCGAAAGTCAGCATCTGGGGCTCTTCTTATCTTATAGAATGACCGGAATGGGCCAAGGAATGAAAAGAATATGGTTACATACGGCTAGCTGATGACAAAATCTGGACCTTACAATATACCTCTACCCTAAAACAAATGCATTTACATGATGGCGCGTCAGTAAAGGCCTACAATTGACTATACATGAATGTTGTGACAGACAGAGCAATACTCAAATTGTGTACACAGCCTATGATCTTGCAACCGACAGACTGCTTGATCACGTTTAATATTTATGGCAAATTATATAGTAATAATAATAACACGATCAGCAGAGGTTCTTTTTCGTAGTAGCCGTGGGCTTTAACATTGCCAATCAATAATATTACAAATAAAATACATTAAGATATAAACTACACATGAAATTACTGCGAAAATGCATGTGATATAAAAGTAGAAAAATGTTATAAAATATGTTTTTTATTATATAAATGTATCTGTATGTATATATTTGTAAAAAAAAAAGAAAGATATATAATGACTTCATATATACATATATCATATACACAGGCTGGTTTGACACCGTTAGTGTTCAGAATATTTCTGATATTAAATGGCAATATATTCCAACTTTTGGCAGTGGTCATCTTAAAGGATGTTTGTCGTAAAAGAGTTCTTACAAATTGAACTTTCAATGTTAAATAGTCAAATGTTTTTGTATTTCTCATTTATTTAATGGCGAAACGGTGAAATAATAAAATTATTTGAGTACTTTGCAGCCCGGACAATGTCTAGTAGTAGACCTCACCATAGACATCTCTAGAAGGACTCATTTCCCCCCTTAAGTTGGCCTATGACTTTTCTGATCATAAAACCCTGCATCATAATCCCGTACTACCACTGTCTATTCGCTAAAATGCTGCATCATAATCCCGTACAACCACTGTCTATCCGCTAAAATGCTGCATCATAATCCCGTACTACCACTGTCTACCGCTAAAATGCTGCATCATAATCCCGTACTACCACTGTTTATCTGCTAAAATGCTGCATCATAATCCCGTACTACCACTGTCTATCCGCTAAAATTCTGCATCATAATCCCGTACAACCACTGTCTATCCGCTAAAATGCTGCATCAAAAACAAGTACTACCACTGTCTATCCGCTAAAATGCTGCATCATAATCCCGTACTACCACTGTCTATCCGGTAAAATGCTGCATCATAATTCCGTACTGCCACTGTCTATCCGCTAAAATGCTGCATCATAATCCCGTATTGCCACTGTCTATCCGCTAAAATGCTGCATCATAATCCCGTACTGCCCCTGTCTATATATCCGCTAAAATGACATTCATGTTATATTCTCATGTCTTTGATTTGGTTATTTTCAGGTTTCTCTGCCCTTTTTCAGAAGTGAGGCAGATTAGCATTCTGATTAAAAGCAGATCTAATTTAGTCACTGGTTTTGTTTACTGGGATGTAGTTTAGATAAAACCGTATGTCAAACAACCTTCAATTGGAGGTACTGTGGGGTTCAGGAAAGATAAAACAAAGTGTTTTGTTTAATTTAAGACAGTAACACATATGAATGTCCTACCTTGTGATGTGTTTGAAGTTGAAGTAAAACCTTACAAATTATATTTGCTTACTTAAATAGTATTTGTCGCGGATTAACACTGTTCGTGAAACATGTATTCTTTGAACCATTATATATTGCGCGGATGCATCGTCATTCGAGACTTGGCTTCAGCAATTGGTAGAGAACGATTTCGTTTCGACACATTAAGACGGTGCCATTGCAATTATTTTATATGGCTGTTTATATTTCAGCAAGTGGCAGTTTCGATGGTGCGGCTGGCTCAGTTTCAATTCAGAGATACATTAATTTCGAAATATTTCTTTATACATGTATGCACTTTGTTTACTGTATTGGGACAGGATTTATTGGAAATCTGAAATGTAATAGCGTGCTAATGGAGAATGAATATTGCTGTAGAAACTGACTCACACATGTATATCACATGTTGTACAAAGAGACAAAGCCACCAATAAGAGACAATCTGAGATGTTTATTGCCAACCTAATACAAGCCGTTATGAGTTTATAGAATTAATAGACACACAATAACAGTAATTAGTGCCTCTTAACATTACCAGAAAACTGTTCTTTCCTATAATGTTACTGACTAGCATTGATATTGACGAGTTACCCAGAATTAAATTGATATTGTAACTGCATGTCATATAATGTAGTCACATGAAAATGTTTTCCCCAGAATTTATTTCGTAAATTAAACCCCTATATCTCAATCGAACTAAAACAGTAGTCAATTACTGCTCAGCAGTCAACAATTCTGGCTTCTCCTTCAGGAATTTCCATACAACAGCATACTACGAACATAGAAATGATTTTATGAAAAGAGTTTTGATGTAACCTTGGCACTTCGTTCTTCTATAAGATAATTACGTCCGGTTTTTACTTCTTTGTTTTCTACAAAGACTTTAACCTTAGCTCCAGTCAAATGACTGGTTACACTACATGAACAGCGTGAATTGCCTCAGTCGCTTGATGGACTAATTTCCTCAAACCTAGCAATCAACCTCAGTCTTCCGGCTTCTTATATTTGTATGGCACAACAGTGACATGTTTTGTGCCTATAATAGTAACACGTTTGTGTTCCGATAATAGTGACCAATTTCTGTGATTTTGGCAGTGACGGGTTTGTGCATTTGATTAAAACCGCCACCGTCTTACCTCCATGATATAGGGTAAAGTCCTCTTGAACCAGGACTGTGTTTTGTATTGATATTCGATAAATTGACGCAAATTGTACGATCGTCCTTAGACAAATTATAACTGCATAAATACACTGGGATTATGTATTGATGTCGTACAGCTGCAGATGGAGGTAATTCTTTTTAAAGCTATTAACAAATTTAATTATTCTGAATTCCAACATAAGTTCCATTTTATGTTGACCCGCATTACACATTTACACATTTTTAAGCAGCCTAATGTTCCCCGTAACTGTGGCTAAAAATCGAGAGATCTGCCAAGTTACTTCCGAGAAGAACGCTATGGCGCGGGTTTATCCCGAAGTTGCAGTCTGCCTTTGAAAAAAAACTAGATGGTAGGCCTACTTGATGGTTATAAAATTGGTTTTTGGGGGCATGTCCGTCAAATAAGACAAACGTGAATTCATAGTTCAGTGTTAGGGTCCCTAAACATAACACTTGAATTGACGACATCTCTTCCCTGACGGATGTACCGGTTTGGTGTGGTTATCAAAGTGAGATTCAGAACAGGCTTATGTGAAAGAAATCTGAGGCCCGTCTTTTTCTATTTGTCACTTACAGAAACATAGAGATCTCTACCTGGTCCGATCAGTTGTCCGAAACCGGATAAATGTACACCTTATATTACCAGTTAGCACGGTTTTCCTCGTATCCGTGTCCATACAAATGAAAACGTAGATTGGGGCGCCAATTGCATGCAGTAAAAGGTTTGTGCGCCAACTCCGTTACAGTGATAAGTTTGTAAACAGGTTTGATTGCCATCTGCAGTGACAGCTTTGCGTGTCAGCTAGAGCGACATGATTTGTGCGCCAACTAAACTGACCATTTGTTTGACAGTTGCTGTGACGGGTTTGTGTGACAGTTGCTGTGACGGGTTTGTGTGACAGTTGCTGTGACGGGTTTGTGTGGCTGTCGCAGTGTGATAGGTTTGTGTGACAGTTGCTGTGACGGGTTTATGTAACAGTTGCTGTGACGGGCTTGTGTAACAGTTACTGTGACGGGTTTGTGTGGCTGTCGCAGTGTGATAGGTTTGTGTCGCGAAACACGCCTGTGACGTTTACAGTGAGAGCTTTTTTTTATGTTTTCAGCAACATTTTGTTTGACGCCTCCGATCTATATTTAAGACACAACGGTTGGAGTTTTTAATTGCAAATAAAATGGAATTGCCCATTGTTTTAGGAAGAGAACCGCATCCAAAAACTGAGGAAAATTCCTTTTGAATTGCTGTTTTCTCAGTGATTTACTGTAAATATCAAACCTCTGTTTCTTTAATAACACATCATATATATTTTGTCCGTAAACACCAAAATGTAACATTTGTACCGTTTGTAGAAGTAAAAAGAAACCATTCACACTTGGGTAATCAAATGGAAGACCTCACTAGAGCTTTGCGGAAAACATTCGACACGGACGGGCCCATTTTTATTTCCAGGGGGAGAGGGGGCATGTGTGTGCAGGAGGGGAGGGAGAGGATTCTGAAATAGAGATCAAATCATTTTCTCTTTCGTCGAGGCTTTGAATGTATTGGTGGTCCATCGATTTGATATTTACGCTGTATGTAGTCTGGCGTCAAAGACATGTTTGTCTTACAATTACAGAGACAGCTTTGTGACAGAGACAGCTTTGTGTGACAATTACAGAGACAGGTTTGTGTGACAGCTACAGACAGCTTTGTATGACAGTTACAGAGACAGGTTTATGTGACAGATACAGTGACAGGCTTGTGTGATAGTGACTGGTTTGTGTGACAGTAACAGTGACAGGTTTGTGTGACAGTTACAGAGACAGGTTTGTATGACAGTTACAGTGACAGGTTTGTGTGACAGTTACAGAGACAGGTTTGTGTGACAGTTACAGAGACAGGTTTGTATGACAGTTACAGTGACAGGTTTGTGTGACAGTTACAGAGA
>JAQQZZ010000028.1:121310-144846 GCA_030265115.1 Mopalia vespertina
TAAAAGAAGATGCTTAAAATACACAATGTAGTTTTCTATTTAATTGGGCTTTCAGTGCATTTATAATATATTTTGAATAAATGAAGAGAGAAAAAAAATTTTGCCTCTATTTATAATATAGATGGCTATAAAATGACAATTGTTTTTGTATCTATTAAACTGTTATTCGACCAAGTTACTTACCAGAAATATTCATTCGACACTCAATATAACCAACTATATCACATGGAAGTTTGGCTTGGCTGCCTGAAATCAATCAACAAAACACGATTAGCTTTGTTTAATGACATAAACAATTCATCCATAGTTGGTGGCTATGGAACAGTTGTATGAGTTTCAGAGTGAATTTTGTAATCAATATTCAAGTTTCCGGTAGGACTAAGTGAGCTAGCTCTCACTCTAGTTCATTCGCTGTTTCAACCTCAACTTTCCTCTATTATAAAAAGTCCCAAACTATACTTAACTGAATGGATTGCCACCATATTGTGAAAGCATGTCCATGATATAATGTAAGAAAAGACACGGAAACAAGTCTGTGAAAAGCTTATTTGTATTTACATTATAAAGTAAGATAAATACATGGTGTGCCATGTTTAATTAGAAAAGCCTTTGATGCGCGCGTGAAGCATTAGTGTAATGGTCGAGTGGTCATGGGGATGGTGGGGGAGGGGGTGGTAATGAACATTAAAATTTGGCTAATTAATTGTGCATGACATCAATAACCGAGATACATGTTGGAGATTCTGTGTGTAATGGTTTCAAGCACATTCTAGGGCTGTAATGTATGATCCTTAACGAATGTATTCCGGCCATATATCATATCCCCACCTATGATGGTAGCTCTAATGTACAATTAGTAACGGTTTCTGGATTAATGGAGCACCCACTCAGGTGAAACCATTGTCCGCAGCAATCATCAATAGAAAACACAAATAGAAATTTGGTCAAAAAATTTGATCTAAAATTACTTTGGCAGAATGACTGACTAATTGATTGATTGATTGATTGGTCTAACGTCGAATAATTGCTTGTTGAAAGACCCAGTGATGAAGACTTTAATAACAGAAAATGGGTACAACCCTATGGCATGCGAATTGTTCTGCTCTGTTGGAAAATGAATGATCCTCCAGTGGTAGGTACAGACAGTATATGCTTAAACATACTGTCAGAGGGAAATGACATGTACATAAGATCATGCCTACTACAGTGATATATATTTGTGAAACGTAGTCTGGACAACACACCATAGACAAATACTAAAAACTTCCTCGTCTAAACTCAATTCAAAAAGTGTATTTAATTAAATACCTTTTGATTTGGATCTTTGTCTATCGCGGTCTGAAAGAGAAAATCAAAGCATGAGTTTGTGACATGCGCATTGTATTGTTTCACCCCACATATAAATATACAAATAAGCACATCTAGTTTTCGATTGATGATATAATAATTGTTGGGATTTGTTTGATTTGCTCAAACGTAAGACTGAAATCGGAAGCTCAGATGTGAAAAAAGCAGTAAATCTTGTGTAAACAAATAACCTACACAACAGCTCACAGGGAATTATAGTCTATCCGACAAAATTGTACAATAATCATAAACCTTGGTTATATTTCGCTATCAGATATGGTCATAGTTTATATTTGATTTGGTTTATCCATGTAGGTCGACTGTCTCGTCCTGCGCAATAACATTTTTTCAAAGTGATCATTTATTGATAACTCTAAGTGATATCTGATAATTTGGTTTCTTATTATCTGTCTCATTTAGTCGGGTTGTGATAGGAAACGTCTGTTGGAGTAAAATCTCTAATTGGATCTAGGTTGTCTGGCGACTACGAGCCAAAAGAACAATCGTTTCTCTACAACACTGCTGACTAATCTTTTCAGTATTGTGTATCACAGAATTTCAGCTTTGGAATCTTCCACTCAAACCGTATATATTTTCGTCTTCAAGTCATTACATGAAATAATTTCTTTAATATTCAAAACTATTTTTCTTAAAAATTATAAATCTTGATAATTTTTCGGTCAGTATTTTAATTACATGCAGCTCACATTCGCTTTAAAAAGGTACATTTGATACAGATTTCTTGAATTCCTTATTGAAACAAATTATACGAAAAATTTGGGTGCTACACTCCTGGTGTTTGTTTTAGGGCAAACTTTCGACGAAAGTAACAAAGGTCATCCTTATTAGTCTAACATAAGCCTAAACATTTATAAAAATATAGTAGATCATTCTAGTGGGTAAGTCTTGAGTTACGATCCCATGTCTCTTTACAGTAAAACACTCAAGTATAAATCTCTCCATACGGGTTAAATACGGGGATGCTGAATTCTCCAAAAAGAAAACCTCGGTGATATATTGAAGATATAATGTTCGCTCTATACCTACGTTTTGGTGTGGCCTTACAGTTATGCTTATGATAGAAGCGTGTTCAGGGTTGGTTTGAGATTTATCTTCACCGCATATAACTGGAAATTGAGGCCATGTTCTTCCGATCAGGACATACTAGTTCTGCATATAATGTATATACCTTACCACATTGCTCACATCGCACTCTCTCCGCATTTAAAGAGGTTTAGCAAGAATTCGTGAGATAATTTATTTAACTCACTTATGTCATTTAACAACCATATACATATCAAATATTGCCGGCCAGTCTTGTTTGTTTAAAGGTGATGTCTTACCTCTGTAATAAGTGGGTTCAGGCCGTGCTGAACAGTGACAATGTCTATCCTGGAACCGGCCTTGACATTCCATTAAACATACATCCCGTTTGTAACCATCATTTGCACCCTGACATGTTGTGTGGGGGGGTGGAGCATTTCTTCTCTGTCAACAAAAGAAAAGAAAAAACTTTTTACATAATCCATAACACTAGAGTGAACAATGTAATAAGGAATTCAGACATGGTTTCAAGTCGCAGAACTTTCGGGATTGAACTTTGTCAAGTTTCAGCTGATCAAAATACATTTCAACACGGGGAAATTGAGGACAGGATACCTATGGTAGTAACAGTGTAAAACACAAGGCAATAAAGGATTGATAGAATAAGTGACGATTTATTCTGCCTTCAAATATACTCATTTTTACATTATGTGCAACTCTCATTTTTCGATACGTCAACATTTGAAAAGATTGTTTCTAACTTTCATTATTAAACGTACCAAAGCACTTTCTGTTTTACTTTCCATCTATGGTTTTATTGCAATTAACGGGTCACTTAATGTCACATAAAAAATAGGACGCTAACATTTTGATGGGACTGTTTATCTGTGATTAAATTAAGAAATGAATTGAGATATTTAAATTCTCATTACGCTTGCTATCTTTTACGCATTTGCAAAATTAGTTCATAAAACGTCCCAAGCAGTGCCTTTTATGGCGCCATGATTAGAAGTTTTGTGGGCGCTTGCTTCCTTTCCTGGTCGTATTGCATTGTTGGTGCGCTAGCGATAGATCTGTTTGTTTGTTTTATGTGGCAGCTTCGCGCGACAGTAAAACATTGAGGACGTGGATAATTGACCCGTTTATATGGCAACGTTAGATTGGAGTAATTGAGCATGGAAGCGGTCCTGAAACTTAATCTGAGCGTAAATTAATTATTGTCCCTAGGGTTTGCAATTAGACCCATATTCTAAGATGAGTCAGTGGATGCCACCAGCTTTCATTATATCAGTTTATGATTTGAGCGATTTGAGCCCTAAAAAATAGAAGCTGGGTCCTAAACTTGTTAAATTCGATACGATACCGAGTTATCTGGTGGCATCTGGTGTTCAGCTTTAACAAGGCAAGTTTAAGATTCCTATTTGCTGAGGGTCGCCCGGTGACCCACGTTCCGTTCAGGGGGCACACGTTCTATTGATATGATCAATAACTGACCCTCAATCGCCATTAATGTCAGCAGGCCACGTCTTATCTTATTATATAGTATTATGTTCAATTTCAATGACTGATGAGAAAATCGTTCTCTCCGAAAGGCAATATAGTGCTCTTATTCCTCCAGAGCAATGACACGATTAGTTATCTTCGATACATCTTTGCGACAGCATTATTGTGCAAAATACAAAATTATTCGTTTTTGTATTATCTTAGTCTACATGTTGGTTTATTGAAATTTATTAAATTCTTGGAATTTGTGTAAATAAAAAAAGCAATTTTCTATGCTTTTCAGTGACCTAAATACATACCGTCACAGGCTCCAGTTCAACAGCAGTATACATTCCCACAGCCAGATCTAGACCTTTCTCAGCCACCCATGGAAGTTTACCAACCTCCTGTACCGTTATCCGAGCACCCACTGCAGACTTTGCACCCAACACATACTCATACTGTTCCACATTGAGCAGGAGAGAAAGACCATTGGCGGGACCTGCAAAAACCACAGCATATTTGTTACACACGATTCCGAATATCATTTGATGCACTTTTAAAAGTCAACAACACTTTCTTTGGACCTACAAAAAAGTCACTTTCATAGGCTGTATACCTGCTGGTAGACAATGGCTATCTGCTAAAGATCGATTCAAAGCCAGATCTTATTGAGTGCCGATAGTCTCTATCCACATAAATCATCATACATATGTCACCGATCTTAAAGGCTCAAATCGTTCGTGAAGAGGAACGGAACGATAAGTGAGAACAAATTGAAAAATTCATGTTAAGGTTTGCCTCAACATTTTTAAAAAAATTCTAAAAAAGAACTTTTCTGAATCAAGTTTTCTTTATTAAAAACTTGTTGATTAAAGCAGATCGATATTTTTCGGTAGGATAAATTTAAATTGATTACGTTATAAATACTGTCAATGGCGATATTCTCTAATAAATCCGAAGGGCGGTGAATCTAACATTTCTTAGAGCTACACTTTCATCTGCCTGTCGACAGACATTATTCAAACAGATTTAGATTTCATCATAATTGAAGAAGACAAGTGGGGGACTAAACGTGCCTCCATAGAAAGAGATTCAGGCAAAGGGAACTTAATCGGGTTGCCTCAAGTTAAACATTAATCACTGCTTTTGCGATACGAAAAGTAGAAGGAGATTGTTACAGTGAAAGGCTGTTCCATCAGTTGGCGTGACAACATCCATTTCGTACTGTATCCACATCAATAACTCCTACAGCAGGGAAATGATACTTATTTTATTTTTCGACTCTTTAATTCAACGTTTGGAACGTGTAATTGGCTCTTCGTCTCATTTCCACTCAGCAGAAATGTGTTGAACTCAGACATTTTATCTAGACCCTTCATTTATTCATCAACAATATACTTTAATATTTGAGATATTGCGGAGTATTATTTTTTCAAAAGTTTGACTCAATAAGACATTTTTGCTATTATATTGTCGCCCTTCAGGTATTGAAATTAACGACAGCTCCAAAATGGGAAATGATGCGACATATGAATTAAAAAGGAAACAAATACATGCAATACTATTCCAGAGAAAAAAGGGTGACGAGCTGATTTTGTGATTTTGCAGGGTTTTTTTTTCTTCATTGATGTTGAATACCACCGTTCACAGAGCTTAAACAAAAAAAATACAGCCACTTAGTAGTGTCAATATGACAGCTCACTCGACAATAAGAGGCATTTAGGAAAGAAAAACGTGTCATTTCGAAAGCCTATTACGAACTGGCGTTTATGGATAAAATATCACCGGGGACTCGTCGTTGACAGCTCGGTTAAGGTCTCGCTCCTTCAAAGGCCAAACTGACAATGTGTGCTATTGTGGAACATGTCAGATGAGGTTCAAAGGCAATCTCTCCTCCCCGCAACGAGTCACAATATCAACAGAGTGGACCTAAGCCAACACACTAGTTCACGTTATCACGACCAGATAGATGGTCAGTCATCCTGTCCACATGAAAATATCAAAGTGCTGCAAAACACATTTGCGTTTGTACCAGCACGTAGGAAGTAGGAATCTAGGGTGCAATACAATAAGTCAAAAGATAACCCTTTCAATAAATCTTGACAAAGGGTCAAATCAGTTTTTTTAAATCCGGATTCAGCTATTCGATGTGGATAATACTAGTTTATTGGAAGTTGTGTAATTTAAATGTGGTGCAAATCACCCTAAGGCATATAAAGCAATAAAGTTCAACTTTGGCCAAAATCGCTTTGTGGATGGGTAGATTATAACATATGACATATATTAATATTATATATTAACATGTAGCAGTTATAAAAACAGTATAATAACATGTGGCTATTATCAAAACACGCATACAACACGACGTTTTCGAAATCTTAATTTAATCATTTTAACCCACAATAGTCAGTGGTGTCAGTCGTAGATGTCCCGTATCCCTTATAATCTATCATCCGTATCCCTTATAATCTATCATATCATGGGTTTGAGTGTATATATATATCACTTTTACTGGTGATTGTATGTTCAATAAAATACTGTTCAGCATGCAGTGAACTGAACTTTTGAAGACATTATATATTTTGAATAAATGTATATTCAATGCGACCTTACATCACCCAGTAGCCTCTTTTTTCAAATGTGTAAATGAAGTTCAAGTATAGGTAAACATACATTTTTTCTCTCCAGAGACGAGTTTCGCTGTAAAAGTGGACTTTGAGACACAAAAATGGTATGTTCACCTTAAAACAAGACACCAAAATTGATTAGATTAGGATATGAGACCACATTAGGCCGATAAGTCTGTTAAATACGAATATATGCAGAGGGGTTTCACGGTTTGAACAGTTTAAACGCTGTAGTTGGTTATTATATAGTCATAGCGTCCTTCAAAATTTTTATTCTGTAACATCACACGTCTAATTACTTTCTCTGATATAATAATAATCTTTCAAACAAAAAAGCCATATGTTTGAGGTTTAATATCGTATAATTTGTAGTACGGTTTTTTACCGGCGCCTGTATGAGCAATACAGTTATATGGGTTTGGATGGTTTGAGATTTCTATCAAATAGCCATTAGCGTTCTAGTATCTGTAAACATGTGTGCGATGATCCCTTGTGATATCGCTCTATACATCAAACTAAACTCGGCTGCCAAAATCTGATAACACCAAATGTCTATTATATTTGCTGCCGTCTGAGCTTCCACACACTGCTGTAATCAGTAGACTGTACAGTGACTGTCTACAGAGATTTCCCACGACTAATTAGGACTTGTGTGAGCAAATAGAAGAAAACATTAGGAAAACAGTTGATGGATGAATCCCAGCTTTCCCACTGGGCTCCTCTACACCAATAATGACGTCCCAGTCTTAATACAGAGTGTCCACATGGTGCTGGTCCAAATGAAAAATAGGTGAGAGGTTGATTGGAGATATATTGGCTGACGAAAAGCCCGCACCTGGGAAATAGCCCCTTATTGAGAAACTGTTGAAACGCCTCAGAACATTATGTTTTGACATGTATTGTAAAACCTTAATAAATCTAAATAAATGCGTGTTGAAATATATTAGCTGTTAAAATACAGTGGGCCAGTTGAAATCCACACATAAGGCACAAATAAACATGACAGGTTATTGGTTTAGCTCTGCAATATTGTGCTACACACTTTATTGTGACACTTTTTTATATTAACATTTTACCCTCACAGGGTGGATATTGTGCAAGCGTTTTACGGTCATCAGTAAGTCATTTGAACCCCATTATGACAAAGCAGAGATAGTTGGACATATGCTTGGTGTAAACTTTTGTTTCAGACGCAATTCAACTTATTTTGTGATGTTTTTTAAAACAAATTGCACTGAGTTTGGCTGGTAAACACCTAGGTAGTTGGATTGTGAAAAGAATAAACGAAATCGTATCGATCGGTCATACTATCAGAAGAGAAGACTGATAATTGGTCGTTGTTGTAATCGGTGAAATTACTTCCACTGAATTAAAACAGGTATTGTTACTCAATGCCGCGTATGCAAATGGAATTGTTTATTTAATTATATATGGAATCAAATCGCCAAAAGGCACACATGAGATAGGCGTATGCTGTCTGACAGGAGATCATCCCATTACTCCGATTATTCCCTTTATATATATACCTTCTCCATAGTCTAACTGTAAGCCTCCGGCGCTGTACGGAGTTTCAGCAATAAGTGTCCTGATTAGGAAATTATCTGAAAATTATTGACGTAATTCTCATCGACGGAACGTCAACACCTTCCCCACTAACCATTCCGGCTATTCTACGGCGAGCATTCATTGTGGACGGAAGCCATACCACGCAATAAAGACATTCAATTATAGCCTTTCACAGAGCCTGTTAAAACTATCTTTTAAATATTTTTAGTTTCTTAATTTTCTATTTCATTCGGACATTCAATCAAAAGGTTCTATGAATTGCTGCATTTAAAAAGGTGAATTTAGGTTATGGTGGTGGATGTGAAATGCTAAAGCCAGTGTATCAATACACATAAAATAAAAGTAATGACATATGGTAGAAAATGTTACTCTAAGCACAATCTTGTCGTAATATGTATGACTGGTTGATCAGAGACTATTATGTTGTGGAGAATACCACGGCCGACTACAACGCCACACCAAACAGGTGTCCACAGAGCTGAAGGTTGTAATGCATGTGGATCTGTCTGCTTTATGAAAATCTATAAAATGACCTGATTATCGGATCCCCGAGGGGATAACATTTCAGCTGAATCATTTCACCAGTGGTTATTATAAAGTCCTGAAGCTGTAAAACTCCATATCATTGGGAGAACTCAGCAGTCAATCTGGCATTCATCAGGGGAATTATAGAGTCGAGGACCAGCCCAACAAATGACAGCAGCCCATCATCTAACACTCACCATAAAGCTGACCAAAGCAATGATCGCCTTCGAAAGCTGTGAAAACACATTACCTTGAAAGGTTTGGGCTTGTCACTATGTATGCTCTACTATCAACTGGGACTTCTTTAAAATTCACTTAATGGCTCATGAAATACATTTCTCTCGTCTAATCCCCAGTATTATAGCATTTAATACAATTGTCAATGGTATTTCTTCCTATTCCATGAGCGCATTTATTCAGACATCCCGACGATAACAAAAAGTCTCCAGCAAACAACTGGCAATATGAAATAACCAATACCATAATGAGGCACCTTGGGGTTCGTCTGCCTTTAGAAGATTGGTTACAACTTGGTTAAATGTCATTTTGGGTGTGGGTAATTTAACAAGATTACATCTCTCATGTATTAGATAAGTACACTCGTATACAAAGTGTAATTTTGTACAATCTGTTACTCTGTGGGGATTGTTTCAACCATATTAATGTGAATGGTATGTAAAAATTTCCCACCGTTTCTACAGACAAAAATTTATCACTTCAAATGCTTAATGTTTTACGGTAGACATTTCAAATTTTGCAATTAAACCGAAGGCCATAACATCACATCAAACAGGAATAATGAATACAGAATTATTAATCAGCTATAAGACATATTAACTTTCATACTTGTTGGACCCAGTCACTGATAAGTATTCACAGCAGGGTGGTCATGTTCAAATACAAATACAAAAATAATATCCAACCTCGCAACATACCTGTGCCAAAAACATTCCTTTTCTTTGCTCGTGGTAAAAATGTAAAACAAAGTCCAAAATCTGTCAGTGTTTCTTTGAAGTCTTCAAGATCACATGGCTCATTCTGCCATACACATCTATTAAACAGAAATAAAAATAAACAAATGTTACCGAGAGTTTACATTAGTTATCTAGGTTTTGTATTAAACGCAGGCGCGACGAGGTACTAAATGCTGAACATGTTAATATGCTAATAATGCACATACAAAAGAACGAACAAACAGACGGATTTAATTTTAAGCGATGAAGACGGTGGCTTCTGTTTGTTATGACAGAAACTGGCTATCTTTGGATGAATGATCTCTCGAAAGATACACCCTAAGCTTAGTATTTGGATTAATTATGTCATTTTAGAGGTGCCATTATGTTGATATTATATCCTATTCTCTGTTCATGTGTTTGGAAGCCACATGTTCTGGACAATATCGTCATTTGTCTTCAGTTTCAATGTGCGTTCTTTTGATTAGGTCTGCTAGACTCGTTCGCAAAACGATAAACCATCATTTGTGGGTCTTCGGGTATGGTTTATATGCGTCCTCATCATAGCTATTCTACCATTCTTCACTCGTATTAAACGACGATCTTCGTAACATTATATTTCTGTAGAGATGAGGACAGTAACAATAGCTAAGAGGTAAGGAAATACAATCACACAGCTTCCACTTGTAAATCTTTTTTCTCAGTGTACATGGAAGGATAAAATAATCTTTATTAGAGCACGGCTTGTCGTCTTGTCAGCGCCTTGTATTGAATTACGTTGGATACAAATTAGCCCCGTCACAACCGTCTCCTGAGACAAAAACCAAGACACAAGTTTAATTCCGGCTTCGTTCTCAGTTTGAATTCCAACGTCTTTTTCTGTGGTCTTGTCACGTTTTGGGTTTCTGGTCACCGAATTCGGTTGAATTAACGCCAGACCAATAGATGCTCTTCTGGCATCACATACAGGCTCAGGTTTCGGACTTCACACCTGCGCGTGACTTATTAATTGGGTAGAATTGAAGCTCTACAGTTTTACCGGCTAAATCCATGGTGATAAATCCCCAATGTAACATGCTATGCGGGTAACATAGAATTATTTTGCACGCAACCGGCATAGCAGCCAGTTACGGTTATTCATTTACCATTACAATTGGGTTATGTGTAAAAATTAAATAGTTGTTGTTTTATGTGTATTTGTCCAATTAGCTACAGCAAACAAATGGCATATTGGAAACACAGATTTGTATTGTTTTCATGTTTACAGTTAAGAATAATATTTCTCTATAACAATTAAATAAACTACATTCAAGTGAAAGTTATCGCATGACCTGCTCTCTTCTTAACTGCAGAACAAGGCTCCTGATTTTGCTTTATCAGTTACTTGTTTAAAAGTGACATGGTGTTATCGTTAAGTGATTCTGAGAAGATGGTGAAAGGAAATTCAGATTCTGTTTCAGAACAATACAAAGAAAATTGAGACAGAGCTGCAGCAATTGGCTTCAGAGAGAGACCAGTGATTCTAAGAGTTTGATTGACACGGGTTATTTCATGGGATCGCGGAGTGAACATGTTTCGCTCCAAGTTACAGCTGTGCCTGACAGAACATTGACAGGACTAGGAGATTCGCCAGACAAAAAGCCCCTCAGCTCCCAGAAATCGTTGAAAATCATTCCAACTTATTTCTTCACCTGCGTTTATAATCTCGAGGGCATAAAAAAAATTATTACCAATTGCCATATCCAACAAAGGCAAGGTAGATGGTCTGAAACTATAGTTTCCGTGACACGAAACTAAAAAAATTGAACTTTTCCATTTTTAGCAATTTTTTATCTGTGACAATGTTATTTCATTTAAAGTTGTGTTGAAATAGACATCGACATTTGCATGCTACCTATATTATTGCGATTTCTTTTAAATCATTTGAGAACTGGCACGCACAAACACAAGCGTCAATGTCACATGTATTTAAACATTGTATCAGCAGCAATCGATAAATATCGGTTTTATCAATCGACCCGACCTCTCACACAATACAATGGAAATATTAGTTTCATCCACCGCTTCCACATCTCACACAATACAATGGAAATATTAGTTTCATCCACAGATCCGACCTCTCACACAATACAATGGAAATATTAGTTTCATCCACCGCTTCCACATCTCACACAATACAATAGAAATATTAGTTTCATCCACAGATCGGACCTCTCACACAATACAATAGAAATATTAGTTTCATCCACAGATTGGACCTCTCACACAATACAAATGAATATTAGTTTCATCCACCGCTTCCACATCTCACACAATACAATGGAAATATTGGTGAAAATGGTTCAATGACATAACGAGCTTCCAAATAGCAAAACAAAAAACGAATGAAAAGATAAAATCCCTTTGTGGTACATAATATTTGAAAGAGTTAATTGTACCGAGTTTCTTTAAAAAAGTTTTTCACGGCTAAGGTAGCAATGAAACTTAGAGTAAGATTTAAAGAACAAGATAAAAAGAACAATAATAATAGTTAAATACCATGATATGCACTTATGCCATGGCTTTAAGTTTCTGTTTCCAATTTCAAAGCTTTTGTGATTTTATCCAGGGACTACTAAATCAAGTCAGTGCTAAACTTTTACTTCTGATTCTGATAAGGTTTGGGTAATTTAGAGTTCATTTACGGAGTAGGCAATTAGGTGCTGATTGAGTAAAGGGCAGATTACCAAATGAACTGACTAGCCCAGAATTAGTTAATCAGAGTGAAGACAAGAAATAACTAGTGGGACAAATCCTATAAGGACCAAATACGATGTGGAATGAAGTTAAATAATGGGACACGTTACCCTCGAATGAAGTCTTTTTTTAGATGAGAAACGTTGCGCATCATCTGCAGATAGCTTCCAGGGTGGGGTGGCATATCCCTCGAGTGGAAGTGGTTCTTTGAGTAGTTTTGACCGTTGTATATGGCGAGGACTTCTTCAAACCGGCCAATATCTGCCAACCTGGTCAGCCTAGAAAATTAGAAGGAAATTACATCAGTGACCTGCTAGGGATAAAGTTCACTAAAAATCCATGGCTACCGAAGCAAGGAAATTACAACTGGGGAAACCCGGACTTCCCGCCAACCCGAGACAGTTCCCCAGCGGGTCGCTTCTTCAAGACGAATCGATTCGGTGCTGGGTAGCCATTGAACGAAGTCCTAACTCCTTCAGCACTGAATGACTGACCCACATTTAATTCGGACAAAATCTCATTTTAGGGAACAGTTATAATTATGGTGTTTCAGTCAAAGAAAATATTCATAACACAGGGATATAGCTGTCCATTGATAACTCAATTGGTCAAACACATGATAGAATACGGAAACATATGACTGGAAATGTATGCATTGGTTTTAAAAAGAACCGCTTTAATTTATGTGAAAACATGCAATCAATACATAACAAACAAAAATACATCAAATCTTTAGCAAAGTTATTATTCACTCCACACAAACGTTGTTTACTAAATCTGCAAACTTGTCAGTGCCGTTTGACGTTACTCGTTAGGAATGGTTTTAAATGACATTATTGAGTCCCTTTAGGATGGGTTCACTTCTAGCCAGGACACGTTGGGACCAGGCTATATAAGTCCCGATAACACCGTTCTAATAAATCTGGATGCAATTTAGAGACAAGCACACAGCATCATTCTTTATTGTAAAGAAATTTAGAGTGTTGAATTTGCATGATTGTCCTAGGATTCGGAGGCTGATGGGACAGTCTTGGCGTACTGCCTTAACGCTTAATACATATCCGTCCAATTTCAACCTGGAGTTCCTCTTCATTTGCTGCAATCACTGAGTCTGAGCCCTCAAGATAATCTAATGTTAAAGAAAATGCGATTGGGAAAATTGAATCTGGAGTAGCGGGGGATTAGGCAATATAACCAAAGGTGCGCTGCCAGATCTGAATGTTTGATTTGATTTGACGCAACGTGTGAGCGCCAGTGCTAGCGATAAAAGACGAAGCGGATTATGTCTGAAGCCATACAGTCACAATGCCCGCAGCACATTTATCTGATTCCATATTATCCGCTCTTCGCCAACCCAAGCTGATTACAGAAAGGCCCTGATGACAGTTCCTCAATATCTAGCTTCACCACAACTTTGTAAACCTTTTATTTGCAGAATAACTTCACCATCTTAGGGACAGCTCCCATCACAGACTACACTAGATCTATGTTTAAAGTATTTTATGTATACTATGTATTTTAAATTTATATTAAACTGCGAGATAAATGGCCATAATTTCACCTCATCTTTGTACATATTCGATTTGTTTTTCTCTACAAACCACACAACACCTTATATCTGCGAGACTATTAGCGTCGAATTCACTTTAATGTTATTAACATTGTGTGTCCCTCTGACTAAGGGTAGTTTGTTCGGAGAGAAGCAATGCTATCCTAGCTTAGCACTGGAGGGTGATTAAGTTTCCAATAATGCAAAACACTGCACGTTTCATGGCTGTGTAAGTATGTCAATTTCTTTTGAAATACATGCCGTCGATAGGAGTTTAATATCCTTGAACCAAATCACATTGTGGAAATGTGAACGTAGACAAATGTATAAAGAAATGTAGTTTGTCTTTTTGCATCAATCTGGATAATTCAACTAGATCATTGGTGAGAAGTATTACCGGAGGCTCCCGCTGATGCTACAAGAAATGTTATATGTTTCAAACTTGAAACCTTACTCCCTTTACTCATATAGCGATGCCCAATAGAGTCCGATGGGCGACCATGTATTGAAACGTTATCATGCAAATCGGAAGCCTTAAAACTCCTTTCATAAGCTCATAAGTTTTGTTGCATATTATGTGCCTCGACTGATTTGTTTTATGAACAGAGTAAAAACCTGGACGGCGTGCCAGCCCAATCAATGGGTGGAGGAGACTACCCTCGACACCACTGGCAACAAACAAAGACAAGACAGGACTAATACAGGACAATCTCAGGCCGTAATACAAAGACATCATAAACAAATCGGCTTCATGTTGTCCCTTAGCTCTGAAAGCTCAAGGGCATCAGGAAGCTCTCTCCCAATCTTCTGCAAGAAGCAAGAGTGATAAGACGTTCATCTCAACACTGTGTGTACTACATTGAGCACGGGACAATCATGACGATCAACATTTTGACGTATTGAATTATTTTGTCGGTAGTGTCTGTAGTCTTATATGCCCAGTCGGTCCAGTTAACAATACACATAACCGCCAAGCTGTGTGTAATATTTGTTTGCATTAATAGTGTCGAAGCAGTATCCATGACGTGTGTGCAGAACATTAAGTGAACATTCGGAGAACATATTAGAGTTCAATCAACCATTGGTCTCACTTACATCAATGTTGATTAAAGCTGTCTATGTATGCCCTCAAAACAACTAATGATCCAGTTTGTTGGCATTCTGCCGTTTGATTTTTCAGCTATTAACGAACAGGTACACAAAGAACAAAGAACAAAATGAGACGCCATAGAAGTTAGAATTGCTCTGTAAATATTTAAGAAGTAAGAACAACCACACACAATTACAAAAATGGCATGTCAGTTATAGAAAAGACTTTATTGGAATCGAATGGGACAAAGCGACAAACGGGTCAGTGGACGACTATAACTAGCACCTCCCTCTGTGTGAATTATTATTATGCCTGTATTTTGCAAGAGACTTAAATCTGGCTTTGTTGGTTTATTCTAAATGGTGTTCTATTTGAAAAGATTATTGACTCTAAAAGCCACAGAAGAGATCATCAAATATAGCGGCCCGGAGTAATTGGGCATTTAATTGCCTTTATAATATGCGGATTTGTTGTCTGAGCATGCCCCAGGTATTCTGTTGTCTATAGTCCATTGTGGTACTAATTAACTTGGGTCGATCAAAGCCTACTAAATTAGCTTTGTGCCTGACACGGAATCAAGAATATTGGAGAGATTTTATGGCCGTAGTGGAAGCCATCTTGGTCGTGTATAATCCGTATAATCATCCAGGCCGAGGGTGAACTGGTCTAAATCTTCCGTGTGGGCCATTGTCTTATCGGTTTTCCAGACAATGTAGGATCTACACGTATCGTGTCTGATTATCTTCAGCTGAATGCCAAACTACAAACAACTGCTTCATTTCCTTGACGTATTCTTTCTCATCGCCGAGAAGAAGTAGTCTCAGTAGCAAGGATATTTTAATACCTTACGGACCACATTAGGTCGGTCGTAATTAATTATGCATTATATATTCAGAATATGAGCCGGTGTCTTTATATTTAATAAATCAATTGTGATTAATTTATGCTGTATTCTAAGTAGTCAACTTATTGAGTAAAATAGCACAATGGTGGACATATATATGTGTTTCTATATCGATTGTATAAATATTTGGATGAAAAGTATATTTTTGTAAAATAAATATAGACACAAACCGCTGAATATCTCCTCTTGGAAGCGTTCCTATGTCTTTTGATTAAGCGAGTTCACACTGCTGCCATATGACATCTCATTATAAATCTTTCCTATGAAATTATTGCTCATATATGGACAGTCATGCTGTACGATGGGCCCAAGTATTAGCTCGCTTATTAAAAGCATCGGCTACATTTAATATTTGTCGTGCTTTTAGTGAAACATAATGACAGCTCATAATCGTGTTTACTTTGAACAAGTCACGCTCCCAATATGGACATCATTTGCAACTGCATCAAAATGCTTTTATGAAGACAATTGAGGATCGTTTACTAACACATTTCGATTATCTGATCAAACAGATAAAGAAAACGCGAATAAAAAGTGTTTATGGCTCTGGCGTTTCTCTTATTAAACTTTAAACGCTAATATATTCTCATTCTGTCTGTTCATATTAACCTGAAAGCCGCTCCAAACAGTGAGTAATGCCGTGAAACAAAAAGGCATGTGCCGTTAAACGAACTTTTCTGCATTGGAGGATTATCAGTGTTAAATACATTAAATTACATTTATTCAGCAAATGCTCATTAAAATAACCAGAAAAATAACATATCATTTTATACACAGACAAAATGTTTTCTGAAAGTCTCTGGGAAATACTTTTATCCGGTTTATGAACTCTGACAACAACTGTCGTGAACAGTTCAGTCCGGCTTATTATCTCTGACCACAATTGTCGTGAACGGTTTAGTCCGGTTTATTAACTCAGGTCACAATTGCCATGAACTGTTCTGTCCGGTGTATTAACTCTGATCACAATTGTCGTGAACAGTTCAGTCCGGTTTATTAACACTGACCACAATTGTCGTAAACAGTTTAGTCCGGTTTATTAACTCTGGTCACAATTGTCGTGAACTGTCCTGTCCGGTTTATTAACTCTGACCACAATTGTCGGGAACTGTTCCGTCCAGTTAATTAATTCTGACCACAATTGTCGTAAACAGTTCATTCCGGTTTATTAACTCTGACCACAATTGTCGTGAACTGTTCCCTCCAATTTATTAATTCTGACCACAATTGTCGTGAACTGTTCTGTTCGGTTTATTAACTCTGCCCACAATTGTCGTGAACTGTTCTGTCCGGTATTTTTAACTCAACTACATGTTTATGCCTTTTCATCTCTTTTAATTTAAAACTTTACTTTATAAGCTTTGCTAATCACTGGTTGACCATTAATTTCACACAGAGCAAATAACTGCCCATTTATGGTTGTGTTTAGTGTGGTACTTACTGTGGGATACACCACTGTCCTATAAGTGAACTGCCATTCAGCACGGCGTTGCGCACCACCAATCAATCAAAGCTGAATTAGTCCCCGTTTATTACACACATTTACTGAACTATAAAGGATCATTGGACAGACTGAGATTATCCATGCTCCGATGCATGGGATTATCTTTTAAGTCTTAACTACAATATGATCCAAATATTTTATTTTTTATTATCTCCCAAATATTAGCATTTCTCACTTAAGACTTTTTTTTATTTATTTAGATAGATTAAAACACAAACTTCACAAAATATGTAAGCCTCCATAAATTACTGATGTTAAGGCTTGTCTCAGTTGTCTGTACAAACATCTTAAAATCACAGTAGGATCAACTAATGTAAAGACAGCGTGTCTATCTCGCCACGTGCTACAAAGAAGTGCATTCAACTGTAAGCTTGATTTCGCCTAAACTGTCTTTTTGTGTTCCAGTAACAGCTGTTCTGGAGACGAGAGATAGATTAAACAGTGAGTGAAAAATCACAAAAACCAATAGACACAGCTGGTACCACTGATTACATTGGTATATGTCATAACGGAGAAAATAAACTTTTAAAAATATTAATAATTTGCATAACCTACTTCGGAGCCATGAAAAAGCAGTATTTTACAATTAAACGCCGTATTAATAAGAGAGATTCGGATTAAAGTTCGGAGGCCGCTTGTATGCACATAAGATACGCCACTGTTCACTTTCTGCCTTCATTTGATTGCAGTGACTGCTCACATCTTGATTGTTCTTCGGGATACATTCGTGGGAACACAATAGTCGGATTTCGCCCGTAGGTTAACAATTACGATGAGATTTCTTCCTGTGAAAGGAATTCTTTGTTCACTGTCCTTTTCTCTATCTGTTGGTCTAATCCCGAGGCAATGTGAGATAATACGCGCCTCGTGTTTCTATCACGATACAGTCGCCAAGCAACGCGAAAACCCACACAATCGCGAATCCTACTCTTTTGCTCCGTTGTTACTTTAGCTCGCGCCACGGGACATTGAATCGTGTCATATTGCTGAATCCATATTCATAGATATTCTATCAGGATTTTAATGTCGATGTAATGACCATTTTAGACTACAACACTCCACAATATCATCATAGCATAGTTATAGGTGGTAAAAGGTTTTAGCTGCTAATGGATGCTGGCTAGCAAGCAGTCGTCATTTAGGCTTTATAACCCGAAACTTGTATATATAGATACTAATTCCATTTAACAGTAACAAACAAAAAATGATGGAAGAGTTTTGGAAATGCTCCATACAAACATTCTATATACTGTGTACTGTTGGTCAACAAAGCACAGATAAAGCGCGCTACACAACGTCCAAACTTTTCTGTCTTCCCAAGCCACCTTTTTTTAAAGAGGGGAGTTCATGTCATTTTAATTTTAGTTTTCTTGTTTCCATTTCGATGGGCTTGTTATTGTATGAAATATGTTATTAAAACCATTGACCATGTTGCAAAAAATGTTAAATATGTAAAGAAATCGGCTCTCAAAGATGCAGGTAAAATCACTTGGACAACATAGAGTCAACTCTGCACTCCAATACCTCTTGTCCAAAGGATTTTGTTTGTTTGTTTAAATGGGGTTTTATGTCGTTCTAAAGGGTGTTTTACTTATATGACGACGGATTGTCAACTTCACACTGTTCCTTGTCTAAGTACGGTTATATCTGGAGGAAACCTCGTAAAAAAACACCGCCGCAATTGCCTGAGCCACACTCATGTACCTGATGGTCGATCACTTCTCCATAGGAACGTTTTTTTTTTTACTGCATCGCTACTTTTTACTGCATTTTAAGCTACAAGTACATTCAGTTTTTATAATTCTTCCCATTGATCACAAATATTACATTCCCTACAAATCATCAGCTCACACGATCTATAGACTTTTAGTTCCGGTTGTAACAAAACAATATTTGGCTGACAGCATTCTGAATCTCAATAATGCGACATCTTGTGTTATACCACATTTTCAAAGTGAAGCAACAAATGCCGCTCTCTCATTTACTGCTTCTCCTTGATTCGGTTGTGTGTCACCGGCGCGACACATAAAATCCGACAAAGAAACTTACAATTCCTTAAGCGGTCCATGTTATATACATACATGAATATGTGTATAAATAAGTACGGAACCAAATGCATTATCCGTTGATACAATATGCACATTACATTGTTTAAAGGGAATATTAACTTAAATCCCTTAAAGAGAAACCATTGATTTTGTAATCTGTGTCGGTAATGGTCACAACAACGGGAACAGCATGTTAAACATATACATTGGTTGTCGATAATGGGATATGCATGACATTAACGAAATTCGCAAACAGCAGACAGATAGACAAAGCAAATATGTAAACGTTATTGCCATTAGGATAAAATTAAGAGATTTGATAAATCAATGGGGTTTGTTGATGCTGTCTGAAAGCTTGAAATACATAAATTATCAACGTAATTAAAACCCATTTTTTTAGATTACCAAAGGCCCCTACAAACAAACAGTATTTCGAACTTCTTAGGTTAGGCTTATGTTGAAAAATACCCCCAAAATAGATTCGTTAAAATGAATTTTTATAAATTTATATGTTCTCCTATTCGAAAACTTTAAATAATTACAATTTAAGAAAGTGAAAGTGAAAGCAACACTTACCTAAACATATTTCTGTTGCATATTGTGACAGCCGGGAATTCTAAGTTATTCACGTACTGTGTGTGAATATTGACTTCTGTGGGATAACTTATAAATAAAACTACACGATCTAATAACTGGAATATGAGTAGGCCAAGGGCACATAACACCAAGAGAAACCAGAAAAACCTGAAGAGAAAAGAGAAACAGCACATTAGATATGTATATTCGACAAGTTATTGTTTGTTTGTTTTTATTGGTGTTTCATTTCGTACTCAAAGCTATTTCACTTATGAATTATGCAAATTTATATTTCGAGGTTTGGGGGAAACCCAGGAAAAAACTCTTCTTGAAGATATCGTTTGAACTCCGCAGCCATTAGTACTGTGTGCAAACCTCAGACCACCTAGTCGGATGCATTCGAACAAGTGAGTTACAATGAAATATGTTCAGCCCGATTATTCACTTCTAGATTGTTAAGTTTATTTATAAATGTTTAAAATGACAACATCAGTAGGCATATATATGCAGAACAAAAATATACATAATACATCTTGTTTATGCCCATCAATGATGATTAACTATTCAGCGCAAATAGAACTCATATCCGGGTCAACTCGGATGGTGCGCCACTGTGCATAGATCGTTCCGACATTAGATCGTTCCAGTGTTCCGAATGTTAAATCCGACAAACTCGGTGTTTCCGCTGAGTCAGAAGTTTACCTACGGTATCGACTTAACAATTGTACAGTATATATTATCCAATTACAGTATTGGTCGGTAGTTTGAAGACTGCAACAGGCGCTTTAAAAAACATATACCCTTTGTGTTATTCTTTTTATGATGTATACGAAATATTTATTCACCATAATAGTAAATACTTATAAAAGTGTTGTGTTATATAGGTGTTGTGCTGTTTAGGTGTGGTGCTATGTTATATAGGTGTTGTGCTGTTTAGGTGTGGTGCTATGTTATATAGGGGTTGTGCTATACAGGTGATGTGTTATACAGGTGTGCTATATAGGTGTTTGTGCTATATTGAACTGTAGAAAGTTATTGGACTCGGGTATCATGCAGCGACTTGTGTCTTGGATAATAGTACTTAAACGGGTTTCCGTGTGACGTCGCTCAGTTCATGATTTCTCGTCGCTCAATTCACTGTGCGCCACAACACCGGAATTGACGCGAGATAAAAACAAACCGGAAAATCTATTCTCCAATCAGGTGGAATTCGAAAAATCGATACCAGGAGAGTGCTGCCATCTAAATCAACCACTCTGTACCATACGCGTGCGTTTTCTATGAACTGTATAACATATCCTGAAGTTCATAAATATCGGCCCTACTTTTAGAGACGAATCCATTTTTTGTCGGGTATTGTAAGAAGGTTAGCTAGCTTTTGCTCTGTGTCCAGATATAGGCCCATCACAAACAACCAACATTAGCGACTAGATGGTAGTACGTGCTGATCGAGTAAAGCCATCATTATTACCATTGTCCCCATGCTGATGAGGCACAATTGGAATTTTCACACAGTGTCAACATCAGGGTTAGCGAATTCAGAAATCAGATAGCTATCCTGAATAATTTAAAGTCTAATGTGATATCAATGCAAATAATGTAAATCCAACAAACAAGACTATTAATTGAACTAGAGCCGTGCTGAAATCGACATGGTCAAACCAGACAGTGCCCATTCTCCCCGTGCGCTGCTTGTATATCGAATTATGCAGATCTATAGGCAGTTTGTTTTATGTCAGCATTAAATATAAAAGTGATCGACCGTATGTAGAGATAATGGACTATCAGAGGTACATTCAACACACCAGGCCGGTATAGAGATTACACCACATACAACATCATTCAGTTCCATTGTAAACATATTTCCCATCATGAGATAGATTCTGAAAACTTCAGACCACTTTTGTTTGTTTGGTTTTTTTCTCTTTTTTTTCGTACAACGTGCATATTGCCGCTTGAAAATTTGACATGCTCAGTTCGAAACGCAATTCACAGTGAGCATTTAGTGGGAATTTCGCTTTCTCTTTTTATTTCTTTTGCCTCCTTCCATAAGCGACAGAAGAGTCTACAAATATACTTCATAGAGAATCACATTTGTGATGAGTTTAGCTCATGAAAAATATGTAACTAAGCTTTAGTATGTACTTGTATAGCACTTAACAAAAATGTCATCACTACCTCTAAGTACGTTATATCTAATTATATATAAACGATTTCTGTGCATATTCCGATATTTATTTTATTGTTTATTTTCTGTTGTTTTTTTATTATTTGGTAACTAGTACCAGTTTAGTAAACTAACTTCCCATTCAAGTTACATGAGACCAGATAATACAGATCATTTGATTGCCTTCATATATACGGCCAAATATCATGTCTGTGAGATTGCCTAACGACATAACGTTGACTGTCGATTCATGTCACGGGTTCCATAAATATCAACCAGCAATCAAATAATGCCATTATGGTCTTCCATACATCGATATCAGTTCTCCGTATAATAGCACTAGATAACAACTACATACCGCGGGCGTCGTGTCTGCTAGCAACGCCAATCGAAAATTACCGGAAGTTACCGGGAAGGCGTTTTAATCAAGTTGGCGCAATTCCGAGACCGATATGAATTACCCTTGTCACGATTTATGTGAACGATATATTTATCATGCTCAATTAACGCCATATTGAAGGCAACACGAATACATCAAAAGTGGGATAAGAGACAAAGGGTGTAATTATCATGGAGAACGCTGTTCTGTGATAATGTGTGATAAAAGGGGCACCTGGTTTGTTTTACCCAGCTAGAATAATGATATAACGACATCTTTACAACAGTGTACGTTCACAGACCTAAGTGAAACAGCCAGTTAAACTTCTTCCATTTTGTCCCAACAGTATATTACATAACATTGAACTCTTATATTATAGTCGACGCAGTCCAAGTAAACTGGGGATATAATAAAGCAGCGTCAACATTTTAATTAGGGAACTTAAAATATTTTGGTGCCCCCGTATATATGTAATCCAAAATATATAAACAATTATAAACCATAAAATCAAATTTTGTTTTTCAAAATGAAACAAAACATATAGGAATATGGACAATAATGTTTACTTTTGTGGTGCCCCCTTGACTTGATGCCCTAAGCACGTGCTTTTGTTTTAACGGTTAAGCCAGCCCTGATTTTAATCCTATTTTTGAGAGTTGTCCTTGTGCCGACACTGGTAACCCATGTTCTTTTATGACCAACAAGCATTCACTTTTGTTAATGTAGTTCCTCTGTTTTAAAGTAGGCACAATTCTCTGTTCTAGTAAAGCCACAATTCCTCTGTTCTAGTAAGGCCACAATTCCTCTGTTGTAGTAAGGCCACAATTCCTCTGTTCTAGTAAGCCACATTTCCTCTGTTCTAGAAAGCCACAATTCCTCTTTTCTAGTAAGTTCCCAATTCTTCTGTTCTAGTAAGGCCACAATTCCTCTGTTCTAGTAAGGCCACAATTCCTTTGTTGTAGTAAGGCCACAATTCCTCTGTTCTAGTGAGGCCACAATTCCTCTGTTCTAGTAAGGCCACAATTCCTCTGTTCTA
>JAQQZZ010000028.1:150217-183139 GCA_030265115.1 Mopalia vespertina
TTCCACCGTAATAAGGCAAGGAGCAATGTGAAGTGGACAATCTGTCATCATATAAGTGAAATACCCTTGAGTACGACCTTAAACCCTAATCAAACAAACAAACGAATCCTTCTTTAAGGCATCAAACATGTAAATGCCATCCAAACTGAAAGGACTCTTTCGCCAACTTATGCTCTTTCATTCTTAAGTCACTTCTGGGCATCTTTCAACAGGCTAAGTAAGCTGCTGCCACATTATTATGTTGCAGTATAGCCACTGTATAGGTCAACTGGGGCATATGAAAAGAGTAAACAAGAATCAATCGAAGATAACTGCTTATAAATACTAAAATTTCAATGTTCATTAATTTTGTTTAGTCAGTGGCAGGTCAAGGTGACCTGTCAAGACGACGCATGACACGAGTTAGAATTGTAAGTATCGACAATTCAAACTGCCTAGAATTCTTCAATAATCTTGTGATAACATTTCGAGAAAAGCCTGTTAAACTAACAGCCATAATATAATATCTAATCAGGAATGTTTCAACTGAGTTGGGTGGAGGTCTTAAAACTGGTGTTATTTCTGTTGAATGATTATTTTTGTGAGTTTATGGAATCCCTTTATTTAATAATACATGAAGTGCATAAATATCAGCTGTAGCTTTCATTTATGTTTATCAATAGTAGCTTTTAACATGTCTTTATTTGGTAGCTCATTACTGTTACACATAAAACTAATCAGCTCACTAAACCACGTATCATGCTGTGACAATTCTGAAGTAAAAGGATTTCTCTAAGTGGCTTTTGAAACAGAATGAAGCTGCTTTTGGACAGACACTTTTATAATGGAAATAGAAATTCCTTTATTAAGAGTCTTGTGACATGTTCAAAGTATTGGAAAATATAAAAGACCTACAAATGTAAAGTAGAGTAACCTTACAACTCCAATAAAAGATATACATGTATAAATGGTGATTCAGTATTTCGGTTTATTTTAAAACCATTGTCAAGTGGATTATTGACAATGGTTTTAAAATAAACAGAAATACTGAATCACCATTTATCCATGTGTATCTTTTATTGGAGGTGTATGTTTACTCTACTTTGTGAAACTCATCAGTGGGAATAATGCTATCTACAAATGTAAAAAATATGAACTTTAGGTCAAAACAGCATGGTACCTAGTATTCTTTGCTAAATTAACTCTTTTAAACAGCATAGATCTAAACATTAGATTTTTCTGTAATATAACTTGCTTGTTCTACCTTTCTCTCTCTCTCTTTGTTCCTTCTTGCTTCCTAACATAATAGGCTGCACCCGGAGCAGCAGTTCCCGGTAAAGGTAGAGGAGGTCGCGGACCAGCAGGGACTCGCCCACCTGCTGCTAAGGTATTTGTGAAATGTTGTTTATGATATAAACATTTCTGTGAAGAAAAAATTCTAAAATCATAATACATATTTTAATCATATTTTTGGATTACCACAGAGTTTCATCTTCCTGCTATCAAGTATTTACAGTCTTGGTTGATTGATTGGTGTTTTACATCATGCTTAACGTTATTCACCTATTTTATAGCAGTAAATGATGATACTGTTTAACACTGGACCAATAAAATTTAAGTATTTGCCTTGTTGGAAAATGAATGTTTCTCCATTGCTGTGTTAAACTTAATGACTAGATAAAGAACATACTACCTCTAAAAGCCAGGTGCCTACAACTAGAGAGTTGTTGCTCTTTATTAAAGTAGACAGGCCTGTGCTGTAATCTTTTTTGGCATAACCTTAAAATTGGTCCTCTAAAATTGTGTGAGGTTACCTAACATTGGCACTTCCCCCCTGGATTGCGGATTTTTTAAATACAATAATAAATGTGACTTTGTGAAAAATAAAGCAAAATTGCTTTAAAATTCAAGCCTCATTGATAATCAATTTGTCAAAATCAGCAGAAAAAGGATAATTTAGATGGAAACTGCAAACAAATTGGGAAACCTATAAATCTGTCCTCCTAAATTAAGTTTGCATAACCATGGGGAGACCCGATTTGTCCGTTCTCCCCAACAGCACAGGCCTGATAGAGTGTGTCTGTCTTTTTATCAATACAAATTGATTGAAGAAAATAACAAATAAAGTCATTCTAGTTTTATTATTTTAAATTCTCTTAATGATGTTAACATTGGATGATTAGAATTTTGAATATTGACATATTTCCATTAATTTATAGCAAACTTCTTAAAAACCATTCAGTCCCTGTGTTTCGCTGTTGGTGTGGCCATTCCCTTACACATTACAATAGGCTTCTAACATTTAGTGAATTTACTTTCCTAGTTTAATAAACTAATGAACTATGAATTTGTTATTAATCCATAATAATGTCTGTAATGTTTTTGTTTGAATTAAAGTAAATATTTTGGTGTTTTTAACAGCGCTCTTGTAATTTTACATCTTTGGCTATTGGATAAATGATAATTGAACAGCATTATGATTATGCTACCTACCGGTAATTGTTTATTTAGTTATTCATAAAGTTATATCTCATTGCCCTTACTTGTATGTAAATGTTGTGACATGAACTTATATTCTTTTAAACTAAGTGTACTGGGCCTTCTTTGTTTTGTTAATTTTTATTCAAGTAAAAGGAATGAATAGCATCCTATTAAGTCAAAAAGTCGCTTCAATTTGTGGTGCCTAATATTAATGTGATATTTTATTTGGTTTTTATGTAACTACCGGTACATATTTACAATATTACTGTATTATTACAAATATAAATAATGTTGATTAATACTAAATAAATCATGATAATTCATATAAAATTCTTTTCATTCTGTGTTTTAATTAAGATCTTCTACTCAAATCCGTGCAGGCGTATTATATAATGAGTTTTAGGCAACTTAATAACTATGTGTTCACTGTATATCTTGGTTCATGATTGATTTTAATTTGAGCCACGAGAAAAATAAATAATTTCATCTGAATACAGGCAGACTTTTCTTTATATTATGATTGACACATTTCTTTCAAATATTTCTGTATAAAGGACGGTGATGATGCCACTGATATGGGAGATGGGACTGATGCCGACGAGTGGATGCAGGTATAATGAAATTTGATCAATTTGTAAGATATTGATGGAGGTTATTAAAGGCACCCCAATTCATGAAAATCTATTCAATATTTTCCTTTTCAACTAGGACTATTCAATATTTTATCATTATTTAATTTTAATCAGAGATTCTGCTGTACAAAGAATTTTATGACATGAAAGGGCCGTCAAATTATACTTTTATGCCAGTTTGTTAAATCCAAAAGTCAATGTTTAGTAAAAGGTATATAAAGCAGATGACATATTTTCATCCCTGTTTGCATAAGCATCCATCAAGGATAAAGGCAGAAATGGTTTCAGACTGGCTCACTTAGAATTTATTGGTGTTATAGTTAATTGGTGTCATAGTTAAATATTTTCTTATCATTATTCTGTAATTGTCTGGTCACTGTTGATGACGAAATGTTTAAGAAAGTTAAGCGTTCTTGACAAATTCTGCACAGGTAAATACATGTAGGTCTTTAAATATTAAACACCATACTATTGCAAGTAGTTAATCTAACACGAGTAGTGAATAATTGATATCCCTTACAATGAACATTAATGATAGAAACATACCTATATTTACTTTCATCTTCAGGCAAAAACTCTTGTTAAACCAGACGACCAGTTGGACTTGACAGAAACGGTAAGTAATCCTGATTTGTAATTCCACAAAGATCTTAGAAATAATTACTTTTTCGTCACAACAATCGTGTTTATTTTTGCATCACTTTTACAAATCATTGCTTCTTAAGCAGTCTGAGTGTGTCACTCTAAGTATTGACTGACCACCATAGTTGAGATTAGCAGTGTGTGGAACTGGCATGTTTGTTTTTCAGCTCATGCCACTGTCTTTGAACAGTATTACAGAAAGAAACTGAAAGTAGGAATTGATCGAGTGGTGGCGTCAATTTTTGTCTTTCTTTAATTTTGAAGCAGTCAGTTGTTGCCAGTGGTATATACTTGACAATTCTCTCTCAGGCAATGAGAATGGTTAACTATTACATTAGTGCTAGTTTTCTTCACAAGAAACTGAAGGTACGGGATGGTTATCTGCCCTTAGTGTATTCCTTGTACTGAAACGTTTCCCAGAATTAAAACTTGTATCAATAGCCAACTCACTGTTATGGCCAACATTGCATTTATTGTTGACAAAATATTGAATACACAGAATTCTAACTTGGGTGAAAAAATTTTATCATCAAGGGAAATAACTCTTTTACTGTTTGTTTTCTTGACAGGAACTGAAGGAAGAATTCACAAGGATTTTGACAGCTAACAATCCACATGCTCCACAAAACATTGTCAGATACAGCTTTAAGGTAACTATAGCAGTTTTTTTCTTTCTAAAATTAAATTAAGTATTTTCCAATTTTTCAAAATGATTGGTCATAAATGTCCAAGTCGTAAACAAACACAAACTACACAAGTAGCCAACAGAACAAAAATAAAAAAAGAAGAAAAGTGTTTTTTATAGTAATTAATCAAATTATTTTTGTGTTTAGGAGCGTCAATTCAAACAAACCTCAAGTGTGGACCAGTTAGCCATTCATTTTGCTCTCGATGGAAACTTATTACACAAGGAGTCCGATGAGGCCAGAAGACAAATGTCCAAAGCCAGTCCAGCTGAAGGTACAGATAACTAAAACCACACATATTGATATTCAAAATCTGTTTTGTGAAATCACACATATTGATATTCAAAATCTTTTTTTTTGTGAAATCACACATATTCAAATCTGTTTTGTGAAATCACACATATTCAACTCTGTTTTGTGAAATCACACATATTGATATTCAAAATCTTTTTTTGTGAAATCACACATATTCAAATCTGTTTTGTGAAATCACACATATTCAAATCTGTTTTGTGAAATCACACATATTGATATTCAAAATCTGTTTTGTGAAATCACACATATTCAAATCTGTTTTGTGAAATCGCACATATTCAAATCTGTTTTGTGAAATCGCACATATTCAAATCTGTTTTGTGAAATCGCACATATTGATATTCAAAATCTGTTTTGGGAAATCACACATATTGATATTCAAAATCTGTTTTGGGAAATCACACATATTCAAATCTGTTTTGCGAAATCACACATATTAATATTCAAAATTTGTTTTGTGAAATCACACATATTCAAATCTGTTTTGCGAAATCACACATATTAATATTCAAAATCTGTTTTGGGAAATCACACATATTCAAATCTGTTTTGCGAAATCACACATATTAATATTCAAAATCTTTTTTGTGAAATCAGAATTATTGATTTCTTATATTATTTGTACTTTGTAATTATTTGGCAAATAATATATAAACAAATCTGTAAATTTATAAGCTATGATCAAAAGCATAGAATAACCTTGCGAGTTGCGAATAACATTATGCATCAGCAATAAACTCACAGACATTTTGCGTATTCAACATCTCATATATTCAACTTCTGACATATTCAACATCACACATGCGAAATCTGGCTTTTTCAACATCTCACATATTCGAAATCTAACTTATTCAACATCTTGCCAATTCAAAATCTTGTATATTCAACATCCGGCATATTCAACATCTCAACAATTGGCGTGTCACATTATTTTGCAGCTGTCAGTGAGCACACAGTGAGTGAAGCAGGTGAAGAAAAAGGTGGTGCCTCCACCGCAGACGGTGGTGCACCCGCCGCTGATGGAGAGGCGGCGGATAAAGAGGCTGAGGTAAGGCAAAACGATTAAAATTACATTATGACTTATCAGTCATTTTCTAATATCATTGTGTAATGTTGAAACTCATATATGTTTTTCTATCTGTAACAATTTCATTCCAAAGATCTTTAGATTTGTTGTTATACAATAATTTAATTTCCTAAGTTTATACTCCTGTAATTATTTAGCGTGAGTTATCATTTCACAGTTTATTTTTCTATCAAAGTCTTACCCTTAGCGTATTGTATTATCTTTTATAACTGTGCATTCAAAAATTAATAAATCAGATTTGTTTTTGTTTTTATTTCATACTTTGACCACAGTCTGTTGTACTTAATTTGGATAATCCAAAATTTAAGGCAATTTACATAATTTCTCATTTTTTATATGAGATATCAACATCAAATTCGATCTTAGTAGACAATACCTAATCGTACAAAGTAGTGGATGTTTTTGTCAGAAAAGCAGAAATCAGACAAATTATGTTATTTCAAATATCCAAATCAACTTTCTGTTATTTTATATATCAATATAAAAATACTAAAATAATCAGTAGTCATTGCTGACCTACATGAAGATATGATTTTATTATTTATTTTTATGAATTTTTCTTTGAATGCTACCAAATTTGAGGAGCCTGTTAAAAGTGTGTGTGTAACGCCACGGCTCACTGAAAAGTCTACGTCAGCTAAATCTTTTGGAACAGTAAATTCAGTTGATCGTTGGAAACGGCCTTTATGGCTGGAGGAATTCTCGAGTAGTGAAGATGATGAGGAGGTGACATGGTTATGGCCTCGTTATGACGTCACACGCCACTATTATAAATGACTAAAGAAAAATGCCACTCGCTATGCAGACCTGCCTTGTCATAGCCACGACCATTAGTGCGCTATCCTTCATGATTGTCATTATGCTAGCATAAATCGCTTTATCGTTCATTCAAAGCTCCGTCAATTCAAAATATTTTTGTAATGAACAAATCTTTGTATAAAGCTGGTGCACATTGCTTTAAGTACATGTAAATCACACAATCAAATGCTAAAATTGTCAAGTGGAATTAAATGTTTTGCTAATTGTAGTTGGTATTTCGCAATGTTAATAATTTGTTGTATAATATTTTTTCTCTGTAGATAACATAGTGTAAACACTGCTGGTATCTCAATTAAAACCAACACAGTTGTAGGGATGTAATAAAATTCATATATTTTTGATTATAAAAAGTAAGCAGTACTGATTCTTGTTCATTTCAGACTTTTTGTAAAATTTAAGTTTTAATTTTTATGAATTATTTATACTAAATACTGTTAATGTTATACTGTAAAGACATGAATTTGGCAGCAATGTTTTAAAACAAAAATTCGTTTTTGCAAGATGATCTTTATTCATGAAAATGCAATAATTGTGACCTTGTTTGAAAAGAAACCTGTCATTCTGTCTGGCTGTCTGTATGATTGCCGGTGTTGTCCACTTGCTATCTTGAACTTACTAAAAACATTACTTTGTGAACTCTTTAGGGAAAGGAGGAAGCAAGAGATGAAGCAGCGACCCCTGCCCCCACTGGTAATGATGGAAAACTGACCAATCAGTTCAACTTTAGTGAGAGAGCTTCTCAGACATACAACAATCCATACAGGGTGAGAATTTCATTTGGGTCTGATATTGTTACCTCATCAAAATGCATTTCCGTCTGTGAAATAATAAAAAAACAATCCAAGGACAGTATACTCTGGACTGCTGTATTCACTTTCATTTTCACTTTCATTTTCACATTTTATGGTTGTGTTAATGCGGCTTTTTATTATTAGAATACACGGTTGTAATAAAGTGAAAGACACTATTTACATGTAATCAATGAATTTTTAAAAAATAACCATAATTTTATTCCCAAACCAACTACAAAATGGGTTAAGTGAGGGTTTACAAACACACTTACACAATCTAAGATGAGATCATAACTAACTTTAGGCTCATTCTCACCATACATTTGTAGTTATGACTTGGGGTGATTCCCCTAATTAATGGCATTTCCATTGGTCAAGAAAAAAATATTAAACAATGAACCAATCACAACTCCACAAATAAGGGGAATCCCCTGAAATCATTACTACAAATCATATCGTTGGAATGCACATAAATGGTTAACTAAGGAAAATGGTGGTAGTTTCATTACTGTTTAACAGTGCATTCAATTTTTTGTATTATTATTTGCTCAGGAACGAGGGACAGCCACAGAGCCACCCCCCAGAGCCACATTTTCAGGTAGTGTCACACAATGGGAAATATTTGATGCTTATCAAGATGACTTTGATAAACAGGTAAGTCTGACATACGTGAAAAGTGATGATATGCTTTAAATTTATGAGAAAACAAGATTCGCTCTTTTTAAGGTGAAGAGATTACATTTTAAATATATTTAATCTAGTAGTGGATTTAATAAGTAAAAAGATGCTGGAAATCAGCAGTTTAGGGCACCATAGAATTGTCCTCAGTGGAAAATGTTTTTTAACATGTTGGAGACAGAGAAGAAAAGCTTGTGAATTTTATGTAGCATCAGTCTTGTTTTAGATAGTGTCATACAGCAAATATAAATGAATTTATTTTGACTGCCATGTAATACTGCAAACTAACCAATATTCTGAGGCCTCTGGCTAAGGACAGTTTGTTTGTAGAGTACCAATGCTGTCTTAACTTAGTACATGAGGTAAATTAACATTCCAACATTATGGAAAAGCTTCATATCTTGGTTGCGCTAGTGTAAATTATTGTTGGACCACCGTCATATAAGTGAAATAACATTAAGCACAGCGTAAAATACCAATCAATCAATCAATCAATCTTGTGAAATGTTGAATCGATCTGTTGTCTTCCTGCATTAAACAGTGCATGCTGCCTCCCTCGCAGCTTAGCGCTAGTTTTTTCTTAGATTACGAAGGCCCCTATATTTTGGAGGAGATTATAGCCATGCAAAAGGTAAGGGTGGTGAACGGTTTCCTGGTCTGTGTAAAAGACCACTGGTTTCACCAGGCTTTCACAATGGTTTCACCAACCCACAGGATGAACAGTGTCGTTTCTAGGCATGTTATTTGTCATGGTATTTCAGGCATGATAAAAACTCACCGAAGCACAAATTTTTGGGAAGGGAAAAGGTTGAATATGTTGATTAATTAAACAGAAAAAGAGCTACTATTGCATGTGTGTGTTTTTTTTTAAATAATACAATATGATTATCACAGAAATGTTGTCACATCTAATCAAAAGGTTTAAATTACTTATCATATGCATGGCTTGCAGTCACCATTGCCATATACCAACAGTGAATGTCTATCCCCACAAGCACATCTACATGTATTATAAGGGACCACTTTGTCACTTAGATGTAAAACGCCCCTATGTCCTACCATCTCCCTGCATGTTCTTGTTGTTTTGTGTGTAATTTGTTTTCAGCTTGTGCCAGATTGAATGAAGTCATGCATTATGACCACAAAAAAAAAAAAACACAGGAAATAAAAACAACTACTGAATCGTTAATAGAAAATTACTTTTCATGATTTATCTAACGTTTTGTTAAAAGTGTTTTTTTCTTTTGTTTCAATAGCCTTTTTGTTTTATTTTTAGTTTTAATTTAAAATTTAAAATAATCTTATCATTAAGACAAAAACAGAAACGAAAGAGAAATCCATCCATGAGACGAGCAAGGTAAAACAAAATATAAAGGGAGTAGTTTTGAAATAAAATTGGAATGAAAATACATTTTGATATAGTTTTACTATATAAATATTGTAAAGAAAATTAATATGATTTTGTTTCATGTCTCACATTCTAATGTTGCTTGTAGGAGAAAAATAAAGAAAAGAAAGTGGTACCTGGCAAGAAAGATGAAGAAAAAACAAGAAAGAAACTGGCAATTTCAGAGTCACAGGTATTTATATCTTATATTACATTGTTGGTACAATACAACTGTAGATCAGCCGTATGTCACTTATTATAATTAACTGATTGTTCAGTTAAATTTTTTTATTTTATTTTGTTTTTATTTATTTATTTTTTGGTCCTGCCACTGAGGTAGTATCATGTATGTTTTAAGTAAAGACATGCTGACTTTACTTGGCACTACACAGTACATTAATTTTCCAGGATTACAGAACACTTCACATTTTATGGATGTGTTTATAGTATAGCTGTTCACTGTTGGAGCACACAGCTGTCCTATAAGTGAAATGGTCTTAAACACGGTGTCAAACACCAATCAATGAATCAATCTTTTTTTTTAAGGGAGATGACATTAATCGGATTGCCACCTCGGCGAGAATCGTGGAGAGAATGGTCAACCAAAACACCTTTGATGATATAGCACAAGGCAGGTTCTCTAGAATAAGATAATTACATATTTTAAGTGCACTGTTTAAAATATTATTTTATTAAAATATGTAGCCAGACATTTGTTTGTTTGTCGAGTTGTACTGGAGGTCTGATCTCGTTTACAGAAAATATTTCTAATTTCCATGGAACATCTCCTGCAAATTGATTTGACCCCTGCAGTGTACAAATTAATTGTTGATCCAAAAAATGTGTCTGGTTTTGTTACATCTTACATTTTAGTTTAGCCTCAAGATACACAAAATACTCATTTTGTAATCACACCTAAAAAAAAACCCATAAAAATTATAATTGTAGGAACCATCAGATAGATAAGTTGAAAAAGAATTGTTGTAGTGTTCCGAATTCTATCACATGTATACTGTATTAGAGCATATATCACAAATCAAAGCGCGTTTACAGATTTATAAGATTCAGACATTTTAAATCCTCTCAGTAAACGTCAGATACACATTTGCTCATTTGTTTAAGCTTACTTCACTATATTAAACTTTAGTTTGTTTGTCTCCTACCATTGTCTGATTTTTGGTTTCACTTTGACTGTTTAGATTTTAAGTATTGGGAAGACACTTCAGATGAATATCGTGATGCTGAAGGTACGCTCTTGCCACTCTGGAAGTACTCCCATGAAAAAGCCAAAAAGCTTGCAGTTACCTCCCTTTGCTGGAACCCTAAATACAATGACTTGTTTGCTGTTGGATTTGGTTCATGTAAGTAAATGTAGATCTTTTCATGCCGATTGTTAGAATTTACTTTTAGCTCGTCTTTGGTTAACATATAAGATCGCTGATTGATTCATAAAAAGAACCAAAAAGGAATTAAAATATTATCTGATGCATCCTTAAACAGCTGAAATCTATTGTGTATGAATACTAATCGATGTCTAAGCCAGAAATAATCTTTGTTGTATAAATTATGTGTATAAATGTTTTATTAATTAGCTCCTTGGAGTAAAATTTGTCTTTTATTTTTATTCCTCATTGCTTTAAAGATTTGAAGATTTGAATTCATTGATTTTTTATAAAATGTTGCCTTTAATACAATTGTTATTTTGCTGTCTTGTAAAATCTTGTTCATTTTGTTTACAGATGACTTTGTAAAACAGGGCAGTGGTATGATGTTATATTACTCCCAGAAGAATCCCTCCTACCCAGAGTTTATCTATTCAGCTGATAGTGGTATAATGTGTCTTGACATCCACCCTGAACACCCATACCTGATCGCTGTAGGATTTTATGACGGCAGTGTGGGCGTGTACAATGTCGTGGAGAACACCACAGGACCTGTTCAACGCTGCACAGCAAAAAATGGAAAGCATACTGACCCAGTTTGGCAGGTAATGTTAGCAAGTGGAATCTGTATGTTTAATCACAATATGTTTCTTTGCAGAACAAAAAACAGAAGAAAAAAAATTGTGATATCCAGGCAACTTGAAGTCAAAATTTTTAGGGACACTTCAATTAACAACAGGGCAATTCAGAAACTATTTTGACATGCAGTTATTAAATATTTTTTTAAATTATAAAAAAAAAATTCTAAATATTATTAATAAAAAAGACTCGTTCTGATAAATACATCAGGACTCCAGTTCAAATAATGAATAGTTCATCTTCATAGCCTAACCCAAAATTGTGATGTTAGTTATTTATAATTCGATGTATTCAGTTAGCTGTGATTGGATAATGACGTACGGTGCTCAATATATCCAATCACAGCAAACCGAATACATCACTTGTAGAGCTGAATTAGAGAAAGAACAAAAAGTTTTGTCTTTGCCAGCAAAAATGCTGGGAACATGGCTTGCCCACAAAATATTTGACTGGTCCGCAATGCTGACTGGAAATCGATAGATGTAGTGTTATAGAGCACAAACAGAAACAATTGAGTATGTTCTTTGTATTTATCTCCCTTTCTTCTCATCATAAGGTACGCTGGCAGAAGGATGATTTGGACAACAACCTAAACTTTTACTCTGTCTCCTCAGATGGAAGAATAACCAACTGGATTATTGTTAAGGTAAGAACTATTGTGTATACAAAAGAATTGTCATTTATCAAATTTGTTTAACTCAGCCTAATGCATATCAATTGTTTGGTTTTCCTCATGCATCATAGTTTTGAAAGTAAAAATTTTACACAAAATATCTTACTGATATATTTATATTATATTTTATAACTGAGCAGAGAATCTGAACTCTTTCAGTTTAAGATTCCTCTTGCTTGCTCTTTTGGTTCATGAAATGAGTTGTCTCCCCTGAGTGTGACCATCTTATAATAGTTATGTACTAATTATCTCCCTTTAATGTCATATGGAATCTTAAGAGGGGAAAACTGTGAGACCATTTTTTATTTTAGTTATATGACTTGTTAAGAAAGTATAATGTGAAATATTGGTAGGTTAACCGTGTTGCTGGTTCACCTTGAATAGGAGATGTTTGACAGATTTACTAAATTGTCTGGAATCATACTAGATTTAACAAAATAAATATTGTTTTTTGTAGAACGAGTTGACCTATCAAGACATCATAAAGTTAACAATACCAGAAGTCTCCTCTGAAGGTCCTGATGGAACAAAACTGACCACTGCTGGTGAGAGAACCATTACTTTCTAGTCTATGAATGACTTGAGAATAATTTGTGTCTATCGAAACACTGACTATTTTCCGGCTAAAATAATAGTAGTTAAACTTGATGGTACATGATTTCCTATTCAACAGCTGCTGAAATGCAAAGTGGACACTGGTATACTTAATGGCCAAAGACTTTTAAATAATGACTGCTGTAATAAATATACATCAACTACTTTTATAGCAGTTCAGTTTCAGTGAACTATAGAATTTATTATATTCAAGATGGACTAAGTCATTGCTGATATATTAAATCAAGAATATACCCATAACACACAAGTATTTTGATTTAAGAGACTTTTGGCAAATGATTTTGTCCAAATGAGTTAGTATAATGGCGACTACAGAGATGGTAGGGGAGCTTTTACAATTTGTTTTTATTAGCAAACACAGGCTATACATGCAAAGTCATCAATTGGTATATATTGATAGTCCATAAATTTGCTCTCTGTGTACTGGCTGCCAACCCATTATGTTTTCAAACTCATTTACTTACTGTAGATTAAAACCTATCATTTAAATTGTTGCCACAATAGGATGTGTGGCTTCAACAAATAATCAATCAACTTTTATATTCTTTAAAGCAACTGAGTTTAGTTTGGGTAACATGTGTTTTGTTATTTTCCAGGTTGTGGTACAGCATTTGACTTTCACAAGAAGACAGATTATTTGTTCTTGGTGGGGACAGAGGAAGGTAAAGTGCACACCTGTTCAAAAGCTTACACCAGTCAGTTCCTCGATACAGTCGAAGCTCATCACATGGCCGTTTATAAAGTTGCCTGGAATCATTACCATAACAACATCTTTATTACCTGCTCTGCTGACTGGACTGTGAAAATCTGGGAACAAAATACAGGGTAAGGAAACACTACAATTTACTGTTTGTCTGTGCATTTTTCTTTATCAGTGTTATAAACCTATCTATACCACAGTCACATTTTTAGTTTCTTAGTAACTTGACGTATTTGTAGTTTTACACTTTACAATATGGTCCTCTTTACAAGAGTAAGTTGTTTCTGTAGTGTTGGCCCTTCAGCTACAGGCAATTAAAAGTAGGGGCTCTCTGGATACGGGCAGTTTGTTTGAAGAGTAGCAATTCTGTCTTAACTTAGCACTGGAAGAAAATTAACTTTTCAACATTAGGGAAATGCTTCACATCTTGGTTAGGCTAGTTTAACTTATTTTAGGAATACACCTCTGTCGTATAAATGAATACTCTCAAGCTGGCGTAAAACACCAATCAATCAATCTCAGCATTGTTATAATGTCTGATCTTAGCACTGGACAGTTCCATAACATGTTAAGTGTTTTGCTATGTTAGAAAATTAATCCTATTGCTGTGCTAATTAAAGACGGCATTATTACACTTGGAACATACTGCTCTTTTAATAATCAAATGGCAGTCAATGTGGGGAATTACAAAAGGTCATAATGCCATAGGTTAACTTAAAACATAGAGTAACCTTAAAGTATATCAGTCTTCTTCTCAACATATTTATAAACCACCCCGGCTATGCCTATCAACAATACTGTGACCTGTTGAAACCACATGTGTTTTAAAAATGTACATATTATTTCAGGGTGTATATGTGGGGAATATAGAATAAAACCTAAAAAGCATTAAAAAATAGCTCTTAAGAAAACGACAAAAAAACTAGAGAAATAGTAGAATTTTTGTTTTTTCAGGTATCCACTGTTCACATTTGACCTGAACAGTTCAGTTGGGGATGTGGCCTGGGCTCCTTATTCCTCCACAATCTTTGCTGCTGTTACTTCGGATGGAAAGGTAACCAAGTCATAGTCAAATTATATTTCTTCAAGTGGTTGACAAAACTGCTATTAGATTTTTTGGTATGAATTAGTTTTCCATAAAAAGCCACTTAAGTTGATTGTACTGCAAATTGAATGTATGCTGGACGTTTTATGCAGCATTTGTTGTAGTGATGTCACTGAAGTAGATTTATATTAAAATGTGGTTTTGTCATACCTTATATTTAATTTTATTTTGGATGTTTATACAGTTTGGGTTATTCTGGGTTAAAATATCAAGTTATTTGGGCTGGATTGTATAAGACAGGGCATACAAACTCCAGCATATGTTTATTGACAGTGCTCACAATTTTAGTGGTTTCGATTGTAAAAAAGGAAATCCTACAGAATATTTTTATGAATCGTCTATTATTTTACTATGAATTTCTTTCTCCCCTTTCCGATAATAATTGATGTCTTGACAGTATTCCATCATCTGTGGAATAACACTCCACTTCAGAACATTCTGTATTTCTATTGATATCATTACAATTTTTGTACCCCAAAAAATATCTAATAGTATCACTTTTTTCTATCATATTTTAAAAATATCCCAGTGCCAGGATTTCAGATTCCATTTTAAGAAAAATATTTACAAAATCCATATTTGTTCACAAAAATATATTTTAAATATTCTACAGGATATGGTTTCTCTATTCGTTCTATTTTTGATGTGTCTTTAATTTGCTGCTGCATTTTTGTTCTGCCTTTAGGTGCATGTGTACGACCTGAGTGTTAACAAATATGAGCCAGTCTGTGAACAGGTTGTGGCCCAGAAAAAGAAGACTAAACTAACACACATCTCATTTAACCCTGTACATCCTATTATTATTGTGGGAGATGATAGGTAGGTTTAATATTAACAATAGTTGATAAAATCCTCTCATACCTATTGTAAACAAATAAATACAATTAGTTTAATTTTAATGTTTTTTTTGGTTTTGTTCTGAAATAAATAGTATAGTCAATCTAATTAAAATCAAATCTCAAAAACGCTCCCCATGTTTTGTTTGTCGCTATACTGAGATCTAACGCAATCACTCCTCCTATAATGTCAATTGGTTTCTTAAATTGACCAATCACAGAACTGCTTCTCATTTCTGGTTTCTGTCGACGTATTGAAGTTTCCCCGACTGTGTATTTTGACATGACCAACGGATTTAGGCACGCACAATCAACAAGCACCATTCAAATAATAAACTTTGAGTGGAATTCAATTTTCCCCATTTCCATGTGACTTACAACATTAACACGGAAGAAAATTGGACAACTTCTGCTTTATTTGGCTAAAAACGGTGTTCACCATGGCCCAGTGTTATCTGTTTTTTTTATTGGGCAACTGAAACTGTGACCTAATTGAACAGTATTAGTAGACTGATTGCCTTAGATCTCAATATAGCGACAAACAAAACACGGGGAGCATTTTTGAGATCTGATTTTAATTAGATTGATTCTGAAGGTAGCTTGATTTACAAGTAGTTTGGACCTCTTTTATCATGTGATTAAAACTGTCGCCGTCTTTCCTCCATAATATATGGTAAAGTAGGCCAAGTATTGTAGTGATATTGGGTAGATTGCAGTTAATTGTAGAGTCGTCGTTCGGCAAATAACAACTTAATAAATAAACCGGGATCAATGCAATTCTTTTTTTAAAGTTGATAATAATCCCGGGATCTGTTTTGCTCTCGTCGTACTGGAAATCTCCCGTGATTTGAGTCATTAAAGCTATTACTCACGTGCTACAATCATAATATAAGGGTCCCTGACCAGTTTACAGATCTCGGATCCTTTTTCTTTCTGAAACAAAAATATGGCCTTATTAAATGTTTACACCCAACGAAAAGTTGATATAACAACATCTTAAAAGAAATTTACGTCTTTTATGACAACACTAATTAATAAAAGTGGTTACGCAGGAAAAGCAATTGAACAATTTAAAAAAAATATATCATTTTAGTTATGTTCCAAATTCTGGCTACGGTCCACAATGTTCACAGATTGGAATTACGTTTGCAACTTGTGCAAGCGTCTTCACGTCTATAACACAACTAAAATTCCGTGAGTACCCCGGACATAAACAAGACAGTTTTTATGTCTGCCTTAAAATTATACATATTAAAATTAACTCACTTTGATATCTCCATCTTTTCTGTAAGTTAAAATTTGCACACCTGGAATAGAGATTTAATCAACTTAAAAACCAAAGCACTGTAAGTCTAAAACTATACCAAAATTATTTCGAGGATATAAACAGCGAAACCTGACGTTATGCCAAAACTTTTGAATATTCCAAAAACCTGAGTATACCAGCACGAGAAAGGTGCAGAAACCTCGGTAGGCCTACATTGAATGTACCAGCAACGTGAGTTTATTTTCCTAAGAATATTCCAGAAAACCTTGGATATACAAGAAAACTGAGTATACCTCTCCTGGATATACCAAAGCCTGCGTATACTGTCCCTGGATATACCAGAAACCTGAGTATGCCGCCCTGGATATACCAGAAACTTGAGTATGCCGCCCTGGATATACCAGAAACTTGAGTATGCCGCCCTGGATATACCAGAAACCTGAGTATGCCGCCCTGGATATACCAGAAACGTGAGTATGCCGCCCTGGATACACAAGCAAAAAACCTGAGTATACCACCCCTGGATGTACCAGAAGCCTGAGTATACCACGCCTGGATATATAAAAACCTGAGCATACCACCCCTAGATATACCAGAAACCTGAGTATGCCGTCCCTGGATGTACTACAAGCCTGAGTATACCGGTCTGGGTGTACTTAAAACCTGAGTGTACCACCCCTGGATACATCGAAACATGATTATACCGCTCCTAATGGTATTAGAAACCGGAGTATACATCCCCTGGATGTACCAGAAACCTGAGTATTCCGCCTCTGGATGTAAAGAAACCGGAGTATACCGCCCCTGGATGTACCACCAACCTGAGTATTCCGCCTCTGGATGTAAAGAAACCTGAGTGTACCGCCCTGGATATACCCTGGACATATATAAGAAAAAGAAATCCCGGATTGTTATAGGAGCCACGGGATGTACAAGAAACCTGAGTATACGAGCCCTTGAATAAAAGGCCTGCCAGATATCTCAGTATATGGACATCTGAATATAAATACAAAAAAGTTTCGCAGAATGCCACCTGTAAGAACGAGATATCTGAGAATACTGGCTATGGATGCACAACACCCCGTGATTATAACAACCCCATATTATTTGTTTGTTTGTTTGATTAGGATTTTACGTCTTACATAGGGTATTCCACTTATATTACGACGGATTGGCCAATTGACACGGTTCCTTTCTTAAATACGGTGGAAAACCGGGAGGAAACCTAGAGAAACCCACCTTCGCTATTGCCGGAGCCACATCGTGTGATTCACTCATATACTTGAGGGCGACAGACGGGCTCGAACCAGGCCGTAAGCGGTACATAGAAGTATGATTACTAGACCAACACGCTAACCACAGCTGCGGGTCACATGCTATACCAGAACCCTGAATGCATATTGGCTTGTAGACATAAACGAAATCTGAATTAAACAATCCACGAAAACACACAAACATGATAATAACGGCAACTTGAAATATCAGAAAACAAAGTAAGGAGGAGCTTTCATGGTCCAATCATCACCGGCTTTGATACCGCAGATTTACTACACGGTCTTACTTACCTACAGAAACAAAGATGATAGCGGCCAGGAGATGGAATGGGAATCCAGGTGACACAAAATCATACAAGACGCCTCCGTATAATGGACCCGCTGAATGTGAGAAAGTGAGACAATTAAAGATAAAATAATTTTAATCAACATTTCATTGACTGCGAATTCACAGGTTGTGTACATTCTCTTTTTGACCACCAAAAGAAAACAACATTTAAAAATGTGTCTTTTCGCACTGACGAATGTCCGGTGGGATTATTGAGATGTATTGAAATCAATGTGGTGGTTTCTGATTGTATAAGAAAAGTTGAAAAAGGAACGATTGGTTCCTTTTTCAAGTCCCCAAATTTTAGAGGAGCGCTCTGCTGGGGCGCCCTTGTTGAAAAGGGAACCAATCGTTCCTTTTTCAACTTTTTTTTTAATATTATCAGAATGTCCACCACATTGATTTCAATACAACTCAATAATCCCACCGGACATTCGTCAGTGCGAAAAGACACACTTTTAAATGTACTACTACCAGCGCTACTACAACCACTGCTACTACAATTTCGATTACTACCTCTACTAATACAACCACTACTGCTACCACTACTAGACTTACTACTACCCCTGCTACCACTACTACTATTACTAACACGACGTCTACTATTAACACTACTACTACCACCCCACTACTACTACTGCTACCACTACTACTACTACTTATACGACTATATCTTCTACGACTACTACTATTACCACTACTGCTTCTACTACCCTTGCTACCACTACTACTATTACTTCTACCACTACTACTATTACCACAACCACTACCACTGCGTCTACCAATACGAGTAACACTCCTAGCTGCCTCTACCACCAATACAAGCACTACTCCCACTATTGCTACATTTTTACAATAACTTCTGCTGTTAATACTACTACGACTACAATTTTACTACTACTACTACTAACCAATGTTATTACTACTACCGGTGCTACAATTCCTACTACTATTACTAATACTGCCACTGCGAACACTGCTACTATCACTAGTACTACAACAATTTATATTACTTCCCCTACTACTTCTACATTAACTTCTACTACCAATACTACTACTACTTATATCACCACAACCACAACTACCACTGCTACTAATACTACTACCCTACTATCGCTTCTACGATGACCACCACTTCTACTACTACAAATATTACTTCTACTACTACTACCACTACCACTATTACTACTACTTCTTATATCGCCACTACTACTACTACCACTACCAATACTTATATCACCACTACTACCACCACCAATACTACTACTACTTATATCACCACTACTACCACCACCAATACTACTACTTCTTATATCGCCACTACTACTACTACCACTACTACTTCTACCAATACTACTACTACTTATATCACCACTACTACCACCACCAATACTACTACTACTTATATCACCACTACTACTACTACCTCTGCCACTACTACTACCACTATTACTTATACTACTACTTATATCACCACTACTACTACTACCACTACTACTACTATTTCTACCAATAATACTACAACTTATATCACCACTACTTCTACTACTACCACTATTACTTATACTACTACTTATATCACAACTACTACTACTACTACTACTACTTCTACCAATACTACTACTACTTATATCACCACTACTACCACTTCCACTACTACTACTACTGTTTCTACCAATACTACTACTACTTATATAACCACTACTACTACTTCCACTACTACTACTATTTCTACCAATACTACTACAACTTATATCACCACTACTACAACTTCCACTACTACTACTTTTAACAATACTACAACTACTTATATCACCAATACTACTACTACCAATACTACTACTACTTCTACCAATACTACAACTACTTATATCACCACTACTACCACCACCACCACCAATACAACTACTACTACCACTGCTAATACTACTACAACATTTTCATCCAAAACCACTACTACTACCACAACAACTACTACTACTTCCCCTACTGTTAAAATCACGACTACTACTACCACCACCAATACTACTATTACTTCTACCAATACTTCTACTACCACTACCACAACTACTTTTTATACTTCTACCACTATTGTCACTGCTAGGGCTACTACCATTCTTACTATTGCCACCACTACTATTTCTACTACTACTGTTACCATAACTAGAATTATTAGGCCCTACTAACACTAAAGATTAAGGCAATCACGATGGCCCACAAGTAATCACCTGATGCTACACAGAATGTTTGGAGCCAAATGGCCCAAATGCGAAAATGTTTGGTAATTTGAGTGATATAACCGTCTGTTCGTTGTTAACCCCTATGAAAGTAGCAAACCATATTCCGGTGTTATTAAGCGGCGTACGTTATTGATATTTACACGATTGAGTACCCTCTACGTGTCACTGATCCACATAAGTTAATAAGGACAGAACGATGTACAACAAATAACCAAATTATTGATCTGCACAAGTTATTGATCTGCACAAGTTATTGGTCTGCACAGGTTATTGATCTGCACAAGTTATTGAGTCAAACACAATGTACGATACAGACAAAGTTTTCAGGTTTCGCTGTTTGTGTGGGATTTCATAAATGTCCACAGCAATATTTTAAAAAACTTACCAATGACACCGAGCGAAAGACCAGCAAATGCATAACCCACTACTTTCCCTCTTTCTGTGTCGTCTTTGAAAGTGTTTGCCAGCAAACCAAGCGCTGAAAAAGAGTAATGAAATATTTACACATATTTCAGCAAAAATATTTTGAGGTCCACCTCATTTGATATATTGCCTGATTTGTAGGCTTTTATGACATAGTGATATATTTGTCTTTATTTTGTCTCTAAAGCTTACATAGGTAAGATGAAGACTTCAGTTTTCTTAGAACTTTTATAACATGCTAAGCTTTATATGGTAATATTTTTGATGTACCTCAATATGACGTCTCACTGAAGGCTTGACACTCCAATAGAAAGCTAATCCTAACTTCAATTGGATTAGGATCATACGTTGATAATCTCTCAGATAAAGGTTTGGTTTTGTATATGCCACTTTCGATTTCTAAATCAATTTGGACTAAGTATCACTTGATCAATACAATGTATTGATGACTGACACTATTAAATATAAGTGGCTTATAGCGCCAAACAATCTTCAAAATTAAATTCTATAAATGTTTTGCAACAATTCTCCAATAAAACTTTCATGGATAAAGTTAATGCAAATGCGTTGTGATTTTTATGAATATGTTAAAAAAATTGTTTAATAATTGTTTAAACAGTATTTTCGTAATGAATGTAATTTTTGTTGCGAACAGACATGGCCTAAAATATTGTACAACAATAAAACAAACATCAATAAATAACAAATGAACAAATACAAATAACTTACATGAGACCACTGTGAGGGAGGAAGCCAGCCCTTGGAAGAGCCTTGTTATCATTAACATCCAATAACTGGCACTATAAGCGAATGCTGGAACATAGAATGCCATTGTTCAACCTTCATGTTGGACGATCATGTACGTTATGAAGTAGTTCTATTAGGCTACGCATTATGCTGTCATTTTGTGTATAAGTATATGCGTTGTCATGTCATCTTCTATTTATTTTCTGACTGCGTTTCCAGAAAAATAACAAGACTAGAACCTCAATATTCGTAGTTTATTTTTAGATCTTTTCTCTGTCTACCAAACAATAATATTTTGTCTTACATCTAATAAGGCTTGTCTAATCGGTATCCAGGTTTGTCCTCTTCAAAAATAGGCTCCGTAGTGCCATTTTGACTTCACGACGTCACATTTCCCAGTCGTTTGTAACAAGTAACAAGAAAAGAGGTTGGTTCTATTTGGAACTAGGATGGCCCTATCTGGAAGCATTACGACAAAACGGTTTTTTGAGCCTCCTTAGAAAAGAGGTTGGTTCTATTTGGAACTAGGATGGCCCTATCTGGAAGCATTACGACAAAACGGTTTTTTGAGAATTCTTTAGAAAAGAGGTTGGTTCTATATGGAACCAGGATGGCTCTATATGGAAGCATTACGACAAAAAGTTCTTTAGAAAAGAGGTTGGTTCTATTTGGAACCAGGATGGCTCTTTATGGAAGCATTACGACAAAAAGTTCTTTGAAAAAAAGAGGTTGGTTCTATTTGGACCTAGGATGGCTCTATATGGAAGCATTACGACAAAAAGTTCTTTAGAAAAGAGGTTGGTTCTATATAGAACCAGGATGGCTCTTTATGGAAGCATTACGACGAAACGGTTCTTTGAGAGTTCTTTAGAAAAGGGGTTGGTTCTATTTGGAACCAGGATGGCTCTATACGGTAGTGTTCCCACAAAACGGTTCTTAGATATAAGAAGAAAGGAAGAGATACTTGGAACTGTTGCTGTTAGGATTCCATACAGAACCAAAAAGGGTTCCACCAGAGCCACGACTGAAGAAACGTAAAGGGTTCCATTAGAGCCATTTTTAAAAAAAAGTGTATTCTCTTTTCTTAAACCAAGGCGTACTTACCCAGAGTAGACAAGGCTAGTAAGGCACTACCAAACATCATCGGGAAGCGGTAACCAAATCTATGAAGGAATACACAACACATTACTGGAAACATAATGCAATCGCGTTGATGTTCATATGGTTGTAATACGTTTTAATCAGATTTTATTTTGACTTGAACGTTTGTAATCTGTTTCCTCTCTGAGCCACCACAGTCAAAGTTTTCTGACAAATTTTTTATTTGGTTATTTCACGGAATAAAATGGATTCAATAGTACAACATCCCCCTTTGGCGCTTAATCAGGCAGACTAAGGCTGAAACTATAGGAACAGATGTGAGCAAACATCATCGCACAGGTATCTTAGGTATCCTAGCATGTATCATATTGCATGATATATGATGTCATATTTCAATGATAGGCAGTGAAGTATAAATGGTGGAGAGCAGAAAAGACACGTGGTCTCTTATGGCGCGAATCGCCTCGTGAGGCCGCATGCATTTGCATTACTCGGTCCCGATAAACATGTCGTGACAGACGTAAAACTAGCTGTTGTTATAGCCCATGGCCAGTAGGATGACGCGTCATATCAAATGTGGAAAAGCTTTGGGACTGCCTAGACAAGTGCTTTATTCAAAACAGAATAGAATCCATTCAATCAAATGTGAAAGCATTTATCGACGTAGAAGGGCATTGTGTTAAAAAGAAAATTAATTAAAAGAGTAGAAAGTGAATCTCTCTGTGGAATAAACAAAACAAAAAAAACCCCAAAACTGGTGAAATTAATATCACACTTTGAATAGTTTCCAAGCATCAAGATAATTTACAAATCTCCTCAAAACTTTCATTTAGTTTGGCTAAATGCGTAGGCAAATTATAAACTTTATGTTTTGAATGTGTTTTAGACTAAAGAGACTTTATCATCTCTTTTAGATAATAACTCGGATTTTGGGGAATGCCGCAATGCTCTCCTTATAAACTCTGGGTTAAATTAATCAGTTTTGGAGAATTTTTACGAAACAGTCACCCACGACAAGGGAATAATAATGTACCGTAATTGAAAGAAAGAGCAACCTTTTTTGACGGATTTCTGCTGTCCCAGCTATACGCTTAGTGTGTTTTAGAATGATATATATCGTTGCCGCGGCAAAGGTGTATAGTTTTGGCCAAACTTGGCAGCGACTGTGGATCCTTCAAAACAGCGAACCGTGAATGTGTTACTCTGCTAGCTTGTTCCAATCGACACATTGGACGAGTTGGTCAAACATATGAAGTCTGCTCAGAAGGCACGTGCAATGTAGGGAGTAGACTTCATATGTTTGACCAACACGCCCAATGTGTCGTTTGAAACAAGCTAGCCGAGTAACACATTCACGGTTCGCTGATTCAAAGGGTAGCGGCGCTTCTTATCCCTCTAATACTTATCCCAGATTAAACTAGTATTCCCATCCTGTTTACTTCTATCTGTCTACATTTCGGTTGAATAAATAGCGGGCATCCACATGATTGGCTACCAATGTTAAACATTAGCAATACAAATAAAATTTGTTTTCCCCTCTTTTAAATGTCAAATGATTAGCTAGGCACACCAGACTGACAGTTACAAAATAAACTCCCCACCTGGTGGTAAAAAAATATGGGCAAATCCTATCGACAGGGGAGGTAATCCTTAAATATGATGGAAAGAGAAAGAACTTCCGTAACTTCAATTCCGGGACACAAAACAGAGCACTAACCTGGAGGTGCAATGGCCCACAAATGGATTGAAAATAAACTGTGCGGCTCCCTTTGAGGCTATGAGGTAGCCGAATTTCCCGCCGGAGTTTAGTCCATCGTCAACCTTTCCCTGTTTGGAACCGTCATCACCCTGGCTCTCGGCTTTCAAAAACGTATCAGACTCGGGTTTTTGATCAGGCACAGGCTTGGTTTCTAAGGCTTCAAGCATCTTCGGCAGGATTGGATCTGAGTTAAATCAGTAGAAAAAGTAGTAGAACAATGCTAAAATGACACTGAAAATGAAAATCAAAAATGTTTCTCTTTAAATGTCTCGATTTTAAATGAATCTGAATTTACCCTCGTACGTTTATGGAATCTAAGTTTTATTGCTATATGCTATGTAGCAGGATTGACTCTAATCTAATTGTTCAAAATAAACAATCAAATTGGATTAAACATTCTGTTTATTAAGTCGAAGAAGCTTTAGACGTCAAGTCTACAGTTTTAAGTGCAGTATTTAACATAATTTTCTGTTTATTTGATTATTGTTTTACGCCGTACTTAATCTACTTTTGCTCTTTTGATGGCGTGCCAGCCCAAGCTTAATAGAAAACTACCATATATGGCAACAAATATTCACAAAGACAGAATAATCATATAAGCTGCGTATTGTCCTTCAGCTTTGATTGTACTACTATAATATAAGTTAGAACATATAATTTTAATGGTTTTCCTTGCATAGGTGTGGATTGATGTCCGTCTATAATGAAACTAAATAACATTTCAGGTATTAGCTGAACATTGCACTAATAAGAAGCTTCAATAATTATAGGTACAAGTTTCACTTATCCTCCACACTAACAAGTTTAACGAGGTCGGATAAACGGTGCAAGTCATGTATAAAACCTTCTTTATATCGCTATATTTTATTATTCTCCAAAATGTTTACGCCCGCGGCCGTGGCCTAGTGGTTAGCGTGTGCGCTTTACTAATCCTATTTCGATGTACCGTTCACGGGATCGAGTCCGTCTGTCGACCATCAATTAAATACATAACTTTGTTCCCAATACGTAAGTGGACACACACGTCTCAGGCATAGGATTCCTAGTAAAATAGAGAAGAAAAAAAATGGTAAATATAGCTGACCATCTTACCAACAAGTGTCAGCAAAAGGCTATCTGTAAACATGGCCGTGCACACGACAATCACCAATAAGGCATTGGAACTCTTCAGTCTGTGGAAACAATTTTCCTTCCCCTTGGGCTGTTGGTTGTCTTCTGGAACGGCCATTGCGCTTCAAAAAACACAATCTGTCGTCTGCAACAAAGTTAAAAGTACCGGTATATTAAAATCACATTTCATTTGAGCACTTTTGGTTTAAACAGTATTTGTTTCCGTAAGGGAAGGACATTAGATTGGCAAACAACATGGACTATGTAAACGCCGCTTAAGGACTCTACTGCTAGTCAGGAGTAAAAATTGCGACCTTTAACTTCTCGTGGCTTTTGCGGTGATTTCCAAAGGACCATATTAACACCACATATATTTAGAAAGAGGAAGACTTCAAGATTCTAAATATAATGTTATATAAGGATTCATTTTATTTTAGAATGTTATAATAAACAAAAACGTCAAATAATTTAAAAAAATGGACGTATTTTTCTTAGGTGGTTGGAGATTTTTTCTTCAAAATTCCATGCCTTTGTAGTCAAGTTTAAAAACCCGTCATAGGGTTTTTCTAAATTGAAGTTAGTTTTTGCACAATTGATGAAAAAATATATGTAAAATATAAAAATCCGCCCTTAAAAAATATTTGCTTAATATCTTCGAAACGAAAATCAATATTAAAAAACTGCATTGTTTTTTAGATAATGGCTTTAAGATTGTGTGTGCCAAATTTCAAAGACTTAGTGCAAATAGTTTACGAGAAATAAACGATTTAAAGGGTAAAAAATCAAGAAATCTTAAAAGTATGAGCAAGGAAAAAGGGGACTTAAATCAAAAAGTTTGTCGTTTCCTTATGTTTTATAGAGAGACTTATTCAAACTTATTTCTAGGTTGTCGAATTAGAACTGTTTAAGCCCAGTCATCCGGCAGTCAAATTGAATTTTGCAAAATTCACGAGATCTGTGATAGCATGTCGTATGTATCGTATCTGCAGTCCAGTCAGATCTTTTCAGGCTCGTCACAGGAATATTAAAACAACATTAAATTCAGCGACAATCCGTGCTTAAATCGTACAAACAAACTCTAGTATTAACGACCCAAATTTAATGAGGGCATGGAGGTCGGCGCATGCAGGTTAAATCCCCGAGTGACATGGATGAGTGTTTTTAGATAAATCGGCTAAATATACAAGTAAGCCTACCTCGTTGTTTTTCATGCTGAATGGGTTAATCCACAATGTCAGTGGAAATCTCAACACTAGCTTCCTCGCCTCTCCGCTACGACTGACACACTAGTTAAATTCACTTAAAACTTCAATATTTATTCTTTTTTAAGATATGTTTCTTTTAGTATGAACAAATTCGTCATAAAAGAAATGCATATATATTTATATGTAAAGCTAGCCCACGGCTCATCCGTGTGCTATGCTTGACTTCATGTAGACATTTTATCTACGGTTTAATCAACGGTATACCTCACAATTTGCCTTCAAGTATATGTTTTAGAAAACTAAGGGGATTTTAGAAAGGGTTTGGTGATGTTGTAAGAGGCTTCTAGTCACACCCGAACTATCGTCGACTTTTGAAAAGTGGGAAACCCAACCGCTATAGATCCATAGGCGACATAAATATATTCTTAGTTCTAAGTTTTGAATTTTAGTACTTCAGTTTCATGTATAAGCTTCCATCTTGGTGAGCACAATTCCACAGTTCTATTTTCTTTCCATTTGGATTATATCATTTCCATATCGGTGAAAACGACTTCATTCTGCTGTTCACCTTGGTCAAAGCGTCTCCGCATATGGGAAGAAACTTTCACCAGGGCGGAAATTTAAAAAAGTTAAACTAGTATCGAAGTTTCTAAGTTGCTCAGTGAAAAACGTTTCTCTAGATTGAAACTGGAAAAATTATACCAAGATGACAATTTTCTCACCTAAGCATGAACGATTGACCTAGGTGGAACATATAAGTGAATGTTTGGAGTTTCCAACCGGGTAGAAATGGATCAACTATGTGGTCATTTTTTTCACATAGCCATATCACAAAAAAATGAAACTAAAGTGCCAAATTACTAAGCATAGCCTAAAAATATTGTGTTCATATATTCTATATCAATAACAATGGACAGACACCCATTTTGTAACATATGATGTGACACAACAGCTCACGTGAGATCTGATTCAGCACTGAAGCATCATGGGAAATGTGCACTTTACGTTAAATGGAAAGGCAGCGATTGGTCCAAACAGGTCTGCTGTGTGGGTCTGCTGGTAACCATGGCAATCACAATCTATTCAGTTGCTTGTGACATTGGAAACACCGATAAAATGTGTGCGTTCGTGAATATTATAAACGACAATATACTGTAGTTGACATAAAATTCTTCATACAAAAGTAGCCTCAGGTTTCAGGAAGGGGGCCACTATCGAGTTTCATAGGGCCCTTGATGATATTTGATGTATAGCCTTTTTTCTCGTCGGGTGCCCTGGGGCCCTAAAACTCTCTTGGTGGCCCTGGGTTGGAATATGTACAAGCGCATGGAATAAAATCATTTGGCTAATGTTATAGATAGTCTTGAATTGAACTAATTTTCCAGACATTTTTTGATGCTAATTCTGACATTAGACCACTAAAGGACCTTATAGCGCCTAAACGTCCCGACGATAACATTTTTGATAAACTCGTAGACAGTTTGGGAAAAAGCTATTGCTATAGAAGAACAGTTTGAATTTCATCTTCAAAAAGAGACAATCTTGAAGAAAAAGCTGTTTTAGATGGCAAAAAAATCAAACAAAAATATCCAAGAGAACAATAATTCTCTTGGCGGCCCTGTACATAGGCGTTTGTAGTCTGATTTTGGCCTACAGCTTGGTAGTATGATTTGCTGATACATCAGCTGATACATATAAAAAAAATGTCCGCACCATATATATATAAGCTTATACTGTCGAACAATTGCATATTTGGGATTGGTTAACACTATACATTAAATAAAAAATGTACAGAAGAGCAGAACTTCTCAAACATGTGCCATTCCCCGTTCTTACAACGGTTATACTTGTCAAAACTGTGTAGCTCGTGGAGATTTAGTATGCCTTTAAATTTGAAAATTTTCTTGAAGAAGCTTTGAGTGACAGATTTGTTTGTGGACTACAACCTATTGCTGCATAAGGAATCTTGTAAGTAAAAGAATACTTGAATCTAAAGATAGTAGTAGCCATTATAGCTGTTACTGAAATAACGAGGGAAAAATATAAGAACTTTGTACAACCTGCTAATATAAAATCGACTTGTAATATAAAAAAAATGACGTGTAATATAAAATCAACGGTTAATATAAAAAAATGACGTGTAATATAAAATCAACGGTTAATATAAAAAAAATGACTTGTAATATAAAATCGACGTGTAATATAAAAAAATGACGTGTAATATAAAATCGACGTGTAATATAAAAAAATGACGTGTAATATAAAATCAACGGTTAATATAAAAAAATGACGTGTAATATAAAATCGACGTGTAATATAAAAAGTTTGACGTAGAATATAAAAAGGCCCTTAACGCAAAATATAAAACCAGTAAGTTTAATATAAAATTATTTTTCGCCGCCAAATATAAAAACTCAAAATATAGAATCAGTTTTAAGGAAAAAAAAATGCAAGGATTATTGTCTTCCGAACTTTTTTAAAATGGTCATACCTTATACGTTTGTAACCTTGGACTTTGACCTTGTGACCGAACGTGAGCGTATAACATGTTAATATTTTCAAAAGTTGTCGTTCGTGTCTCTCTCCTTTTATCTCTGTCAATGGCTCGGAAAAAAGTTCCTATCAGTATGAAAGTACCTATATGCCGGCGAATTAATAACTGACCGATTTGACCGAAGTACAGAAAACAGCAGGAAACGTTGCTACGGAAGATAATAGTTCGCCTTTAATATTGAATTTTTTTTTACGAATTTTATGCCGTACAAAGACAAGTCGAATGATTAAATACTTTTAAACATGGCATTTTATTACGGAATTACGTTTTACAAGAATGTTGTAAAAGTGTCTAATTCGAATTTCAGCAAATTTGTTTAAAATATTTTGAGATTACATTTAATAGTCTGAAACTTTTCACAAATTATTGTGTTTTCACTTTGTGAATTGATAATCCCTTTGACTCTTAGTAAATTCTGTTTTTAATTTTCGGGGAAAAAAATACGAAAAATCCAAACGATTTTCAAACATAGCAAATCGAAAACGCAATAAACTGTGAAATCAGCATGAAGTAATTATATATTCGGGAAAAAAACAATTTTTTATGCGGAAGAAATATTTTTTTATGTGGCAGGAACATTTTTTATATCGGAGAAATAATTTTTACGTGGATGAAAGTTTTGTATAAGAGAAAGGCCGAGTAACTGTTCGTTCTTGGAAAAGAGGCGAAGATGAGGCGATTGTTTTTTAAGAATGTATACAGTTACGCGGTCTTTCTCCGACTTAAACGATATTCGCAGGCAAGTCACTGACACAGGCAAATAATAAATTGTTTGTATTATAAGGCAAGAATTTCACCGACAGTGCTCAAGTGTTTTCGGTTTTTAGCCTTGTTTATGTATTCAGTTCGTCATAATGTTTTCTTGTATATAAACCCAAATAAACTGGGTTCTGCGATATTCGCGAAACCAGACTAGGGGTCAATAAACACAGCCCGAACAACATACCAATATACGTATAAAATCCCAAACATATCTCAAGCAGAGAAATCTTCACAGTAGAAGTCGAACATTAAAGTCGAAAAACAGTTTTAGTTGTAGTTCGATGGGAATACTGTTAATTTTTTTTGTTTAAGAGCAAATAACGCTAGCATAGCGCTTTCAACTAATACCTTTATGGCGCCGGCAAAACTCCTAGACTGATTAAATAACACATCTAAATATTTTTATGAAGTGAATTTAAGAATAGTTTTTATTTTCTGAAAGTATATTACATTCATTCAAATCTGTAAGTCACGTGGGGTGACATGAGCCTCGACACGACCGCCTGTCGCTTGGTAGCTGTAAAGTTGTCAATCAAATACCATAGCAAATGGTATGTTTCTTGAGTCCCTAATTGGCTTGAACAATCGAAATTAGTCCGTTAAACAGACGTTTTCGGAAAGGTTAAAAAGGGAGAGAACTAGAAAATTCAAAACGAGATTAGAAAAAGAACTAGAGAGGGAGAAGAGAGAAAGAGCTATGGCGATAGTCAGGGGTTTTCGGACAAGGTTTCTAAATTGGGGATAGACTGAAATCGACAGACATCGAGATATGAGCTAAGTACAAATAGGATTCTTTATTTTAAACTGGAACTATTAGAACAACTCAACACTACCAGGTTAAAGGTAATCGTGCGCTCATTATTTGTAAATTAATGTTAGGTTCATTTTAAAGGCGGGAACGATTGCCTTCCTTTTATACTAAATTAATCATAGTACTTTTAATTCGAAACTTGTCTTTGTGTTATAATATTTATTATATTGTAAAATTCTTTTAAATACGCTTCCACCGATGTAACATCTCGAAAGGATTTTAATAGTTCGCATATACGTAATTGAGGCTTTTATTTGTTTAATAACATCTTTAGATAGAGAAGGCTTCTTTACAGCACTGTGCTGTGACGACCACACTCTCAGTAGCCTATATAAGCACGAAAGTTAACTGTAATATGGTACAAATTAAATGCCCTGTTCCAAGCTGCAGTCATCATCCGAACACATGGTATCTCTCTATATAGACGCCTATAGAGAGTCCATTCCACATTACGCTACTGATTTGTATTCTGACCTAGTTTTATATGCTGGATTTCTATTGGCACATGCACCTATAATCGCTGGGACTCCGGCCTTTCAGCGACGTTCTACCGCGCAACTATCACGAGTATATAATGGTCGACCCATATAACACGATAAAGTTTTCTAATGTGCCAAGGTTAATACATCATCCATGTCTTAATGTTGGTTAGCAAAAGATGAGCCGCAGGGTGCACCTGAACCATTGTGTCACGACATCGATAAACAACAATGATGCGTGGAAAGAAAAACATTTATAATGACTCTCTGCGAACTAGTCGAAGATATCACCAAGTTAACCGGTGAGCACCAGGAACTCATGACATAAAGCCGGGGCATCGTGTCGAATTACCTTTTTATTAGTACTCCCAAACCGTAAAAGTCTACAAGTACAAAAAATAAAAGACCAATAAGACACTTGTTTACATTTGTGGTGGTCTTACAAAAAATATAACAAGAACTTGTTATAATGTGTATTATCCTGCTTAAATGTGTGTCACAATTGCTTTAAGATGCTTAATCATCAACCAAATCTAATATTTAACTTGTTTCTAATCATTATTAGCAATTACCAGTGAACCTGGTCATGTAGAACAATGCAAAATTCCCCATATAAATTCTCAAGTTTCAGGGACAATTACTGAAATTACATCAGCTTATAAAGCGTAACATAGTCTACACATAATGCGCATTTACAAAGAATAAATGTAGCAAATCTTACATGTGGTTAGCTGTGGGTTACGATAAAATGCATGACAGAAGGCTATGAAACCACACCGGACACTGACAGTGGCGTGGCTGAATAACCTAAAGCCAGCCTCCTGCGGCTAAAGAGCTGACTCTAAAAATAAAACTGTCGACAGGGGTGACAATACAACATTGAAATGAGGTATTACGACCGAATACCCGCTTGTTTGGAGATATAGGCGGGAGGTATTGCTCTATAAATCGTTTACATTACTGAGTAATTCAGCTTTCGGCAAGAGAAGTATTATGCCTTTAAGAGACGATGCAGAGAGTCGGTCGGCTACAATGGATGAGAGTGTTGCATTATTAGAAAAAACAAATGAAGTTGTAAAAAGTGACAGAAGAAAAACGTATGGACAGAAATTCAAATATATAATCTATGTTTACATTGTGTCTTCATCCCTGGTGAGTGTTTTTTATTTTTGTTATATAGTTGTACCCCTGAGTGTATATAATATACAATCACTGGAGTAGTATTGGAAGAGCAAATCAGGTATGATTTGCTATTACATAATAAGGAAGGGCTGTGCGTTATCAAGTACTAATTGTTTATTACATAAGTAGTAATGCGGTGCCATTTTGGCACTGCACTACTATTTATGTAGTAATATTTTATTACATACAAAGAAGAAATGTACGTTATTATGTACTAAGGAGCGGGGGATGGC
>JAQQZZ010000028.1:183239-207729 GCA_030265115.1 Mopalia vespertina
TGAGATGATAAAAAAATTTAATTTTACCAAAATATATCTGGCTGTTAACATTGGTAGCGGTATCCAAGCTAAGAAGAATTTAGGTTTTTGTAAAACAATATACCACTTTTTGTATTTGCAAAAAGGGGCATACAATTGATACAAATCGCAAGAAAACTGCATTAAGCTGAAGATCCAGAGATTGTTACTTACTGTGTTCTAAGAGTAAAAGCAGCACTTGTTATAGATGAGGGAAGATTGAGACCTTTAGTTATCTCTCGCCAGAGTTTCTTATTGATCACTTCCACCAAACCACCTTTTGAGACAACCAAACGGAAGAGCTCATACAAATCTAGAGTCTGTTTGGCCATTATAGGTATTCTGTTCACTGGAGTACCTGACAAAAACAAACCAAAAAATGGGGTTATATTTAGAAAAAGACAATTTAAATTTATGTTGTATAACAGAAATACATTTGGTGCATAAAAATTTGATACAGGGGCAGCGCCTGATGTAATTTAATTAATATATCGACAGTCAACCTAAATCTTCTGTTACCCCTTCCCCCCACAGTCATCTGGACTGTTGGCAATGTTGGGATTCAGTTAGACACTGATGAGATTATATAGTTAAAACATATTTTAATGTCACATTTGATTCATGTCTTTAGTCAATATAAATATGAGTGCCTTTTTGTTTTCCAAACATTTCTAATTTCCCCTGGATTTTAAAACAATAATCACCCTAAATCACTCATAATCCATAGATTCCTCAATATAAAATCTCTTTCTACCGTTCCAAAAATGTTACAAAAGTACCTGTATTGTGAAACACAATTTGTATGACAATATTCTAGCTTTCCCAAATCGAGTAACAAAATTATGACTGCTTTAAATGGTATCAAACAGCATTACTGATACAGGAAATAAACATGTAATAAATAAACTATTGATGTCCTAGGGGCAGATCAGTTGAATGGATAACAGATTTCATTTAATTAACCCATTGTACGCTGGTTAACCAGCCACAGTAAATGAGCCCCTTCAGCAAACAGCAAGAAAATGGCTACAAGCAGAACTGGACAAGGCAACAAGATTTATTCCCATGTCATGAATGCGCTGATCTCTCCGCATGAGTGTCAGTTAATTATTGAATGCTAGCAGCAAATGGCAAAAGACAAAGACCCCCTTAAGCTATGGGTAATTTATACCGTATTACAGAGATCCCCTTAACAATCAATATGGAAATGGTTTTTCCCTCCACCAATCGACAAGGTCAATTATTAAAGAACATCTTTTGATAGAGGTTGGTAACATTTAATGCTCTTTTTCACAGATGACAATTGAATTCATCTGAATATCTAATTTTTCAAATGCCCATTCAAACCCAAGGTATCCTTATCCATATTTTTCTTGCCACTTAGTGTTGTAAAGAAGTCTATGGGTGCACTGGAAGAAACACTGCTTAAGTGTAAGTTGCCCTGAGCATCAAAAGGGCAATGTTGGGTGCTAAAGGTTAAGGATTAATCTGAACAAATAGCTCCAATTGGGCAAAGACATTCTTATGATGGATCAAATGGGTTCTGTACACAAGTTGTGTAAATCCGAAAAATGACTCAATATTTCAGCATTTATTATGCCATAATCAGATTTTTTTTGCAGAATGACACTTCTTGTGTATTATGTTTAACTCTTCATTGGAAATAATGGTTTCTCAAATGGTTTATTTTCAAGCTTAGTCAAAGACACTGCTACATGTATGCTTTATGCCAAGTCAACTCCTGCAATGTTCAGTTCTTTCTGTTTCTCTGAAATGCTTACACAGACAATGCAGCATTTTTGATAAACTTTGTTTTATGGAGAATTGTTGATACACAAAATGCCATCTTTGATTGGTATTTATGTGTTGGGGGAGAAAGGAAATTTTACAATTATATATTATAAGTATATTCCTTTTTCCATGTAGACAAAAATACGTTGATATTATAATTAAAACTCCCTTCTATAACTAAATGTAACATTTTACCTCATGTTTTTGCTTTAAAGGCAAGTTGCTGCATAGTGTCTTTATAAATATGAATAATTAATACATGCATGTACACAAATGTAAGACTTTTCTCCTGAAATACCAAGAAAGACAGCAAAGGAAATCAATATACTTAAATAAATAAACAAGTAAAAGGGTACAATAGAGAGAGCCATAAAGCTCTTCATAGCTCAAAACAGATAAATTAATACACAATGGATATTGTAAACATTTCAAAAGGCCAAATACTGTCATGTTTATAAAGGACACAATTGCATAACAAAACCACAATAGAACTAATTATTGCTTTTTATAAACAACATAGCTTAATTGTTGGCAATATCTTTAATCCATAGGCAAGTCACATTGATATTGCAAAGAAAAAGTGGACAATTGTCGGAACAAGAAAAGGCTTTTGAGAGAAGGAAATGCTAATATGGTCTGAATTAATATTTGAATAGATGAGAAATGTTAATGCCCTTAATTCATTGAAACTTTGAAGATCTTGGAAAATCAAACGTGCTGACATTCATGGGCTTCTTAATACCACAATGGTCCCATCATTAATTCAGTTTGCTTTCCGTCAAATTGCCCTTTATATTTGAGAGGCATCAAACAGCGAACAGTGAATCGGGAAGTGAACATTGACAAAAACAAAGACTCAGGGCCTTTGAAGGGGAGACAAGATGTCATATCCATTAGATGTAGAAAATCAACACTGTTTACAAGAGCCTCTGATGACAGCATTAATTAAGGCGGGTTTAGGTAGCACAGCCTAACATGTGGTCTCAGAAACATTGATCCAGGAATTTCCATCAAAAGGCTAGCAGATCTTTCAATATAATAAGAGGCTTCTGTTCTAATGCAATACAAATTGTCTCCTTTAAGCGGTAATAGTTCATCAAATATTCCTCTAATGAGAATCCAGCCACAAATCTTGATATAAGATAGGGTTAAAAAAATAAGACGAGAAAAGGCTGAACATGATTCTCCATAAGCGTCTATTTATTTTTGAAGAAAAAAAAAGGACATTGTCTGTTTTTACTGAAACTTGTTCTGTTTTTTTTGTGGTCTTCATGCAACTTTCTTCTTTTAAACCAGTTTAAATTAGAAGTTTAAATGCCTGTATGACAAAGTAGCAAAAATGTATGACAAACTATTTTCAATATTTCTACCCTTATATAGAGTTATGTATTTGATACATTCAAGTTAACAAATCTCAATAAATTACCTACACACAATAGGCAAAATTAAATATTTTTTTTACATATTTATATGTTCAAATTTCAGTCAATGCATCAATCAACATGTCTATGATGAGTTCTGTCAATGTCTGCCTTATAATATCAGCTCTCTTTTTAACTGGTATGAAAGTCCAGACACAACAGACATGTGATAAAACCTCTTAAAATGATCATACCTCAGTTAATCAAAGCAGACCTGTAACATTAAACCGTATACTTGTAAAGTTTTAAATATTTTTTATTAAAAGACATATGTACTTTTTAAGGGCCCAGTTGATGGGAAATTTCTCTCGGCATAGCAGACTTCTTTATGTATCAAGGCATTTCAATTAGTGATTCTTCTGACAGATGCCATTGCTTATTATGAAACACTTTACAATTCATTTTCCGCTGATGCCATCCTTCATCCATGGCAGATTATAGAAGGCACATCTTCATATAATTTATAACAAATGTGACATAATGAAAACTCTCTGGAGAAAATACACAGCAGCCACTTGGTCCACTTTCAAGTTGTCGCTGTGAGTTTTTCCTACAATGTTCACCCTTGATTATAACACGCCACAGCCATGTTTTCTCCGTAGTATGGCATCACAGTCAATTATCAGACTCAACTTTCATTATAATTATACCATCTCAAAACTAACAAATAAAAAAAATCTGTGAGGATAAGTAAAAGAAGTAAGATTATAAACAACAAGTAAATAGATGGTGGACTTAAACCATTCAATAGTGTAAATGTTTTTTCGTTGTTGTTGAATTGTACGCAGTACTTCAGGTAATTTCACTTATATGCATAAGTACAGTCTTTTTGTCATGCCAATAACAATGCTACTGTTTTTCTGTGAGTGGAAATGTTTATCAGTATTTAATCATGCATTTTTCCAATTTTGTCTTGCAGGCCATTAAACACAATATTAAATTCTGGGGAACTTTACAGGACAATCTCATTTTTTACTGGACATGTCCTGCAAATGTATATACATATAAATTTCCACCCCTGTCTACTGTTACATACATGTAAATTGATCGCTCCATATCTCAGCTGTTGTGTATCAATTTAGTTCTTCTTCAGTAGAAATTGTCCATGTTGTTTGACATACATGTGCTGAGTGACTAACTTAAAAGAGCAATGAATTTCCTCTGATAACAATGTCATAGAAAAGTAAGTATAAATCTCTCTTTAACGTGACAGAGGTCATATTGAAGCTAGGAATCCCACTGATATCTGCTTACCAACTTTAACAAACAAAATATTGTGATGACCAAAGTAGCAGCTTAAATTTACAAAAAAAATAAAATTCACAACAATTTACTTTCAATGTACAAATTTAGAGAGGTTTAACAAGTTGATAATAACAGGACAAGACAACCTGTCAATCATTTTCAAATATATATATATTTTTTTGACAATTAATTGACTTTTTTAATGTTTCTTTAAAAAAAATGAATTGATGCAACAAAAGAAAAAAATAACAAAACATAAGTTTTATGAATTTTATTTTTGGGAAAGATTTTTAGGGACACAAAATGTATCAATGTACAAATAACAAGTTATCTGATGCCTTCCAATATTATCTGTACTGTTATCAAATCTATTTCATGCTAGTACTCATTATCACTTCAATTATATCAAGTCGTAAAATATAAACTAATTACAGTGATATAGTTTATCAACAACTGTCAATAACAATTAGAGTCATGCTACTGAAAGAGTGGATTTCTTTTTTATCATTTGTTGGTGTTCAGAGCCAAATTCGAAGTTAGACATCATGCATAGATATTCATTTAATGCCAGACAAAAATATATGTATGTTGACAGTCCCTCGACAAAATAAATAACTTTGATTTAATCATTGGAAAATATACACATGATTCATTTAAAACTGAAATCAGAGTCAATAAACAAATGCTTGAATATTCATAATGAATTTACTAGAATGTCTGGCAGATAACCTTGGCCTTGCACAGGGTCTTCTGGCTAAGCAATTATATATGTACAAGGGCACCAGAGTATTGAGCCTTAAATCCAGACACACAAAGAGACCTTAATTTTTATTTGACGTATTGAATCTGGGACCTCTAAACTCATGGGGCCCTCTGGGAACTTCTAGTATGCCCATGTAGTCACTTATTTAAAAATGTACTGAATATTTTCTGACTTTTGTTCAAAGCAGTTGGCAATTCATTCTCCATGTTGTCCAATCAAAAGACCATATTTTGTAAACTGATTTACTTAATAATACCTATAGCTAAAACAAATATATTCGATAAAACATTGTGATCAATCAGAAACTTTTTGAATCCAAATTTATAGTTTCAAATTACTCAAAATTATTGTAATAATTGCACATTTTACAATAAGATTTAATTTGTTCAATAATTTCTATTGATCATTGATATGTGTTTGTATAGCTTAAACCAGTTCGCCATTCCCAGTTTCCATTTAAAAAAAGATATCTTTAATTCAAAATATAATAAAGAAATAAAAGAAAGGACTTATGCTTAAAGTGCATTTCTTTGTGTTAATTCAGTTTAAAAATATTAATGCTGTGAAAATAGAATAATTAGGAAAAGTCTACCCCATGATGCTTCACAACAAATTAATTTCTGTTTTACGACGGTATTTGATGCCTGTAATTGCTTTGAGAGAAAGAAGCTTTTGGCTATTACGCCAGAGCCACAACTTTTTTCTGTGTATGTGTAAAAAAAAAACTAAACTGTAGATATAAAACAGATGTTAATGTTGGCTAAAAAGTTCCACGGAGTAATGTGAATCATACTGATACATTTGTGGATATCAAGATGTCTTTTACAACAACAACAGCAGAAAGAAAAACAAGAGGAGAAAAAAACACGATAATTTTAGATAATCCATGAAACGGTCGGCGGTTCTGGAGGCGTGTAATATGAAAACATACCTACTCTAATGTAATCAGCATGAACACGCTAGATTTCTGATATCTTTCTACATTTATGACCAACTCGGCATTGGCATCATTTTTTCCAGAGTACGTTCTGGATCTTCTTACGAGAACTTAATACAATCTTAATGAACGAGGAATGTTCTAGGGTGAATCATGACTAAGAATTGTGTCATTATATTCTGCAGCTGTATATATTACCTATATTATGCCAAACCAAAATACGATTCGTAACTGAAGATCATACAGCTAACATGAATGCTCTAAAAATATTCACAAATTTGCCAAAGATCTTAACTTAGGTAATGTTACGTCTCCAATGAAAAGCTGCAAATGAATGCATCATTATTTGTTATTTCTGGTTATCATTTGGTGTCAATAAAAATGGGTTGAGGACTACATATAAATTTTTAAGGCAGGATTTTAATGTTCTTTATCACTATTGCTTATACAAACTTTAATAGTATACAACAGTATGATGAACCCAATAAATACTTCCATTTTCTTTCAGTCTAGAAATTGGCTTCTGATTTAAGCATAAGGTTAACAACAGTCTGAACTAAAGAAATATTATACCATATACTTTGATAAATCATGGAATGATTATCATAATCTGATGATAACATTGACACTATCTTGTCATCAGTAGATAGTGCAGTTTTATCACGTTCATCAATTCACACCCACTGGGGCAACACTTCCAGGGGCTATACATATGCCTCCAGGCTACATGGTAAGCATTCAGCATCTTCTGGTACTATCGCAACTCAACACCTCCCGTTAAAGTCATATATATCAGCACATAAACAGCAATTTACATCAACATGATAAGGATAATACAGGTGGTATCTCATCTAAGGATAAGGGGAAATAAGTTGGTAGCAGAGTTCTTGCAAACTATAAGCACCATATAAATCAAAACAGATAGTATTGTAGTCAATAAGGAACAAGGTCAAAAGTTGGTTTACAAATAAGATGGATTAAATTAATAACAAATGTCTGACTTGAATAAAGTAGGATTTCAGTATGCTTCTAAGAAACAATATTTAAAATAATCTTTATAAAACCAAATAAGAAAATAGTTAAAAAATTCAACCGACAAAAAATCAAGAATGGCCGAGCCAAGAAAACTGTCACTGGAATTCACTGTCATTATATCACATTGTTAAATGAAGGAAACAGAGAGGACCATCTGGTAGAATTTAAAACCAAACTTGTTACGTACACAGTCGAAGAATCTGCCTGGATCATTCCCAAACAAGATAAAGTTTAGTCAGCTGCATCTGTATATATAACTTCCTAATGTATCGAGAAAATATTTACTATCAAAATAAGATAGCGATAAATGCTCTGGGATCTCGAATATTCAAAGGCAATTCAACACATGTGCTGAGGTCTTTTTATGCTTTTGTGCGTAGAAGAAATATTTAGTTTAAAGATGTGTTATACAAAATGGTGAATATAAACAAGATTTTACTATGTCAGATTATTCCCACTAAATGCAAACAAGTGTTTTTCTTCGTCCTGTCGCAATTCTTATCCATTTAACTACATGACTGATTTGATATAATATACATAAAAACATAGACAAAATGTTTACGGTGAAGTTGGATAAACACACGAAGAATCTTATTTCAGGTGATATTTCAACAAAGAATGTGATTCTGCCGTAAAAATGTCTGGGATATCAATCAGTCCATCGTAGCGCAAAGATTGTGTATAAAATGACGAGACGAAAGAACATCGTCTTCTAGTTATCTTAGCTCCTGTATGTCACAGATCACAGCAAAGGTAAATGAAGACGCTCTGACGAGGTTTACATTAAATATACCAATAATCACCAAAATTAATTATTGTTAAATTTCACCAGAAAAATATTATCAGATTGGTTTATTTGACAATTTTGACAAATATAGTAATTTAAGAGTATTAAACAAGGTAACCATGCAACTCTAAAGATAATAGACTCGAACTCAATAAAAGTAACAATTAGGAGTGTGAAATGGGCCTCATCGTCATTTGACTACTAAACTTCACGTCTTGCCCATTTGAATTTATTTAGTAGGTATGCAAGAAGCTCAACCCATAATATTTTCAATCAAATTGTTTTTGTTACAAAATAGAGCATATGCCTTGATGCCTTTGATAAAACTGTCTGCTCTAATTGTTTTTTTAAATTAATTTCACTTAATGTTTTTTTTACTGCCAATCTTAGATTATAAGTTAATCACTGATTAACAGAATGTGTATTCTTTGAAACTTTTGGTGAGCTTGTAAACAATGTTTTTGCCATATACTGTAAAGACACCTCGGGTCATATTATAAACTTTAGAAACAGTATAACCAATTATAAATAACCGGCTTCCAAAGTCCCCGCAGCATGAATCGTTTACTTTTATTAAATTTAAGTGAATAACAATATTGTCAGATGATTCTGTGTTTTAGACAATGTTCAACCCCTTAGAGAGTTTACATCATCTTATTACCATAGTTGTTGTTGATATAACATAATACAGTACATTATACCCATCAGCTATCGAGCTAGTTTCCTGCTTCTCTTAGATTCCACAAGTTTAAATTCGGAATGTTTGCACACAGGTGATGTGGGAATCGAGAGATCTACGTATGCTATAAATGCTTTAGCTTTTATGAACCCTGTGAGATATAAGCCCAGGCTGTTGCCAAAGGCTGGCGAAGCACTCAAAACGTTTGTTATTAATCCTCGGCAACATCTAGTCCATCAAGCTTCATGATAATAAAGGCCATAACTCTGTGATTCATTGAGATACCATTTGGACTTAAGGATGTGTAAGTTGATTCATAGTGCAATTTCATAATTCTAACAATGCTGATTGTAGGAATTGCTTATAAAGATATAGAAAATCCAGGCTAAAAGCTCCACCATCTTGTATAAACATATACTATAACTACCTCATTAATGTCTTATTTGTACTTATTCTTACATTACAAGACAATCCATATTTTAATAGTTCAGTTCTTGATGAGTCTCTAACAAATCACTAAATCATTCATTGAGACACCGGAAACCTGAAATAACCTACAGTTTCAGTTGCTCTAAGAGCAAACGTCATATAACCCAAATATCTTCGAAAATGCATTACCTGGTATGACCCCATTTTCACCATCCTTACAAAATAATAAATTCACCCAAGAAGGTAGATGTACCTGCTTTAGACCATAAGACAATAACAGTTAATGTCCTCCATTAGTTGTTGCATTTCATTGTAAGAAAACCTGAATTTGATAGTGAATCCAAATCTTTCCTGATAAACCTGGATCTTATTTGGCTACAGTTTAAGTTTGTGGATATAATTGACACTACCAGGGATCTTCTTGATATTTAATACATACCAGATGGTCTTATATTTATACGAATGGCCAATATTCTAATAATTCCACTTTTTCTTTACCTTATTGCACCAAAATATTACGACATATTGTTAATTTCAGCCAAAACTTACTGTTTAATATAGTTCTTTACTTTAAAAGTTTATTTCTAATATGTAGCCATTTCATATTACATTTTATTTAATATTTCATTTCCTTTAACTTGCAAAAAACAAAACACTCATTTTAGAATTTGATCTTAAAAGAATTCAAAATCGTTTGTTTTTTTGTCCTCCTTATTGGAAATCATGACGTAGGATTTTCAAAACAAGGTAAGTGTCGGTTTTTAACCTCTCTTCACCATAGGTAACATGAATTCTAACCCCTTTGGTTACGGGCAGTTTGTTTGGGGTGTAGCAATGCTGTCTTTCCTAAACAATCTTGAAAGATCAACTTCTAACTTTATCAAAACATGTTCCACTTTATGGTTGTGCTAGTGCCAACTATTGTTGGAAAAAAGCCTTCATGAACATGAAATACCCTTGAGCACGACCTAAGACACTAATCAATCAACCCTAAAACTGCTGAAGTCGTTAGACTAATACCAATATTAATTGCTGACTCCCAGTTATTTTAACTCATAATAAGTTTTTATATAAAAAATATTTCAATATTTACAGTACCTAGAAGAGGCAACACCAATATCAACCTTAATTTTTAACATCAGCCAAGAAAGCTAACCATATGCCAAAATAATAGCAAAGATCGAATGACTTTAGCAGATTGGAAACACCAGTTTAATTAATTCAATACTGCATGTGTGATATGCAAGGATGAAGTAAGGTGCAAAAAATGTCCAAATCAGCCAGGGCTGTTTTGATATCACGTGGAAAAAACCTGGGGAGGTACGACTCAGTATCGTGTAATCGTGTAGGGTAATTTAGATTACGCTGATCTTTTTGACCTGTGGATAAGAAGTCCTCTAAAGATCAGATGATGCTAAGAGATATATATCCTGTAGAATAGAGAAATCTACACAGTCAGTTAGGAGCTGATATCTGTTGATCTATACCTCTGAGGAGAGGCAGGGAAAGAAGAGAGATGTCATAGAGCCAGACATTTAATTCTGATTGCTACTAATTGAGAAATAAGTACGTAGAAAGAAAAACGGACAGAATAAAATAAGTATGGTAGTTCTTTTTTTGGAAAGAAAAAAGATCAAGAATTTCCCCTGGAAGCGGATTGGTTTATTCTTGTTTTGTTGTTGACAGATTTGAAACCCCCAACGCCCAATCTTTTTACCTCTCTATGGAGAAACATGTATTAAATAACAACTGATCAATAAATAAATAGAGGATATTACACAGAGAAATTTGAATACCATATTGATGTCCAGTTTAACTACCCAAAATGGTAGTTAAGCTGGAGAATAAACTCAATTTGAGACATCATTTTAACGCATCATTTTTAAAAAAACTCAATTTAGACTCCATTTATAATGTTTAAGTATGATAAAAATAAATAGTTGGGCGTTAAGAAATGAAAACAATTCAATATGACACTTAAAAAAACTGAATTGTGTTCAGAAAAAAATCAATATTTGGACGTCTATGAACCCCTGCATAAATATTGCTCGAGTGAGTATTGAAAGAGATAACCCATAAGACAAGAATTGTTGAGTGAATTATCTTTTTAGTCATTCCTGAGAGCAATATTAATATTAAAACACTGTGCAATATTCTTTTTATTATTGACAGTAAAGATAAATTCGTAATCAGAACATTTTTTTTCCAATGTTTCTATGACAATTTCAAGCAAGGTGAATCTGGAACAGATTGACATTATTCAAAACGTTACTTTAAACAGATTGACGTTATTTAAAATGTTATCGGTGTTCAAAGTCAGATTCTTTTATATTACGACTTTAAAGTGTTGGTAATTGAGAAACCTGTCACATGTGATCTATGCAGTGACCAGAAAATATTATTTGTTGGAGGCAGCCTCAACCCTGTGAACAAAACCTAGAAGGGCTGAGTGCATAACTGAGTCACTGCACAGCTATGTAAGTTATCATTTTATTAACATGTAAAGTTTCGCTTTTGATCCCTGGAAAATTATCAAGTCAAAGGATCTTAGGATCTAGAAAGAAACTTTGTGTTGCATATTGTTAATATAAGAAGTTGTTACCTTTATCAATTTATTACTGTTCAATATTTGCCAATCTCTTAATAATGCCACCTGAAGAAATTATAATTAATGTAACTCATGTAAAAATGTATATCAAAATTTTTTTGTTTTTTGTTTTTCAGCTAAACTGAAGCTTGTAATTGTAAAGTTGTTGAGAGATTATTTTTAACACAAATGAATTATTTACCAAACAAATGTCTCTTCTACTATTCTAAAAAAAAACAAGAGTAATTTGAAAAGAAACCTGACTATCAGAAGGTCAGATCTTATCAAAGTTTGTTCAGGAATCTCTCGGTCTTTTTCCATTCTTGACAAACATGCAGACATGAGAGGAGAAGGTAATGGCCGTCGTATTTATGATACAAACAAAATGTGTTTGTTTGGCAAATGTGTTGGAATAAGCCAGCCACACTGGCATGCTGAAGCAAACATCAAATGACATGTATGTTTGTTTGTTTGTGCTACGTGATCTTTTAATTAACACTATAAAGAAGAGGCTAGACAGTATGATAGAGACAGATAGTCACATCGAGCATGCTTTCAGCTACAAGACCATGTTTGTCACACAGCTCCGTACATAAGGCGCATGTCATTGACAAACTTGTCAATTGAAATTACATGCATGTTTAAATATCTCTTCATGATCATTTATAACCTGTCCTGACTCAATATTAAAGATGGGCAGAAAACAAAAAAATTACACGGCTTGTTTTTCCAGGAGGATAATTTCATATTAAGATATTTGTTTTTTTCATTATTTTTTTTTTTTGTTCAGTAAAATAATAATTCTTTTTCAGTTCCATAAAAGGATACAATTTAAAGGAAAAGATCATTCCTTTACTCGGTCAGAAAGAACAGAAACCTTTAGTGAGTCAACAATTTGTTTGGCTTTCAAGAAGAAAAAAATAAACCTGCTTTAGCTTAATTTTTAAATTTAAAAACGATAATTGTATATATGTATAAAATATTGTTTTAAATGGTAGATCTTTTTAGTCATGATAACTTCCTTCAATCCAAAAGATCACAAAGAGAGTTGAGTTATTCTTGTTTGTATAAATCTTTTTCTAAGTACTAATTCCACCTTAATTACCCTTGGGTCAGTTTCATACTGGAACGATAGCACGGCCCAAACAAACACATCACGGAAAATGTTAGGTGTCTTTGCCGGGTCTGAGGTGGGATTTTAACTTTATAGCTGCCAAGTGTCTGTGTATGCGATGTTTAGCGGGGAGTGTGCACGCGCGCTGACTTCTCCCCTCAGTGACGTCTCCGCTAAGAACAGATCCTACGTGTTCTTTCCACTTCGCACATGAGCGCTGTTTGTAAACCTAAAGCCTCCTCAAACATGCTTTCTCCTAAACTCACATTGTACTCTAATTAAGTGTGATGTACCATTGTCACAAAGAATGCGCCCAGAAACAAAAGATCTAACGCCAGATTCAAATCCTAAAGTTTTTATTTCATCTTAAAGTCAAGCTCATTAGTCTTTACTGCACCTTAATTTCACGGTAACAATAGAATGAAAACTACACATTACTTTCATCCACCTGAATTTCAAGATAACAATGCAATAGCAAAATGCATCTTACTTTCATCTGAAGCCACATCCTATTAATGCTATTATCAGTTAAAATCCTTTTATGATTTGGTGCTCGACATAAAGAAGTTTATCACCTACCTTATACTAATGTTAAGGAGGTGTTAAGAAAAATGGAATTTTGAATATTGTTAGATGAGGATCTCTTAAATGGGAGAGCTTCTAATTGAAATGTTATGACAAGAGTGTTGTCCCTTTGCAAAAAAAACATTGTCACTTAATTTACGGCAAGCCACAGTAAACTGCTTATACTTTAACATTGCAAGTTGTGGATTGATAGCAAAATATATATAAATTGTAACTTGTATTAAATTCGTATGGTTTTATTAACTCTTATTTCTTTATCTGAAGGCAATCTGCTTATACTTCAACATTGCGATTGAGGGTTGACAACCAAATATATAAATTGTTAGTTTGAAATATATATTAGAAATTATGAAACTCATATGGTTTTATCAACTTTTATTAATCTGCAATATTGCCTAAATCGACCATGTTGGAAATCATGCATTGACCATACTTTGCAAAAAAAAAAAAAAAAAAAAAAAAAAATGCATTATTTAACAAAGGTAACTCTGTTGTGATAGAATCATCAATCAAAACTGTCATATGGAATCTAAGGTGGCTCATTTGTGTAAATTTATATTACATCATTTTGACGAATTTTTAGTAGCAATATTTATTGTCTTTATAGTGGAATGATAAGTTGTGAAGAGTCTGAGTGATCACTTGTGTGGAATGAATCTAGTACAGGGATTAATGGCACACAGACCATTTGGATGATAGACTAGATAGATACATGTGCTTTGATTGAAGTCAATGTGGTGTTGATTTGAGATAAATCCCAAGCCCGATCATCTTGCCCAAGGGTAATAAAAGTCTGACATAGGATTCCCTTGACACCCCAAAACACCCCAGAATATGACCCCTGACTTTAGATGAAATTTACTCAGAAAACACAAGTTGGGAGTCTCTATGAGAATCCACAGTGACCAATTGGTGTTTATCTGTACAGAGAAAACATAGCTAGCACTGCTGCCATATGAAACAATTGTTGGGATAGATCCTGTTAAATCTAAGCTTCAGCGATCAAAATCCGTCTTTTATCAGAATTTTCGATGCAGAAAATGTCAATCGTTTACAGCTGTATGGTGCAGTGCCCCCTGGTGTGTGTTCCAGTCAACACGTGGCGCAAGGACGTCGAGGCCAGACGAATTTATTTGGTCTTTGTTGTGCAAACATTATTGTTTGGGAAGACTTGCTGTGAATATAGAACAATGGCTAGAGATATCAGCCTATCTTAAATACTGGATAAAAGTACAGTCAAATCAAGTGTTGAGCATCTACACAATCAAACTTATAAACAAATACAATCTCAGAAACAGATTCTGTTGCTATAAAAAAAAAACAGAATACAGATAATATTTGTAATCTAGTTTGAAGGATTTAAAAGTATTAAATTTCTCATCATTTTTCTGTTGTCTAGCTTTATGTGATTAAATAAGTTTTTTTAATACTATAAATTATATTAAGCCATTACATGTATATTAAATTCCATCTGGACAATCCTATCACCCAGTTAATTATGACGAGTGTTACTAATATGATCAGAACACACAATATTCTATTAGAAAATGGTGATGGCTGAAATGGGACTTGAGACAAATCTCTGCAGATTCATTCTCTCGTCAGATTCACAGAGAATTAGGTGTAAGATAATCATGGACCTTGAGAGAGATACAGAGTGCTTGGGGTGCTGCTAATAAACTTTGATACACGGTGCAATCAATGATGCAAACACACATGAGTTGTCATCAATTTAAAAAGACAAAGGGGATGTGAGATTTGTTTATTTTAAGTTCCTCCCAATGTTGAATCCTGTGACATCTCCCCTCTTTAATCTATTCTCCCAGACACCTTGACTCATCTTAACACATGTCAAAACCTTCTTCAAACAAATCTCCAAAATCTTCATCAAATCAACAGCTATTGTGATTTCAAAACAAGCCTTCTCCGGAATTTGTTTTACAGTTGAATTTTAAACAGACTTAATTTAACTGAGGGTCGTGGGTTCGATTCCTGGACGGGTTTCAACTTGCAAATATTTCTGAACTAGAATCTGTTCAAACTAAGAAAGTGTTATCCCAAAATAACGAAAATACAGATTCAAGTATATCTGTTTGATTATAATCTTCAGTTCTAATAAATAATTTAACCTTTGTAAAGATTTTGTTAAATGACATCCAAAAATTCTACTGTATCAAAATTTCACTTGGAAAAATTTCAACATTAAAATAAGCCTAAACTATTATATTTATTCTTTCTTCTTTGCTATAAAATTACTTAGCACTAACATTCGTTTTACAATTGAAACATTAGGAAAGCATTTTAGAATTCATATCACACGGTGTCCATCACATACGGTGTCTTAGACCAATATTTGGGAGGTTTGTTCACGGAATGCCTTCAACAAACATTGGTTAGTTTGTTGACAATCTCAGTCAGGGATGCCGACAAGTTTCATGGGATACCTAGAATAAGTGACTCAATCACTCTACCTTTAATCAAACAGATCCTTATCTGGTTATACCCCTCTATTACAGGTAGTCTTGATACTGGCTTAAGGTTCCCAAATAAGGCCACAGTTGAAAATGGCACTATCAAATTAGTCCCTTGTTAGGTTAACAGAAGGATTAGGGCTACATACAATATCCCTGACAAATTAAAGTTCTTTTACCTCTCTACAACCTCTGCGCATTAACGGCAGCACAAGATGGAAAACAGAATTGATGATATCTATCAAGTTGTGACGGATTTCTCAACGACACTACAGTACAATCAGAAAGCACAAAACAGAAAACACTGCAACAGCTTTTTTCATCACCCCTTACAAGTACCTCTGAGAGCAACAGGGCAACAGAAAGCGGTCTCCAACTGAATTTGAATAAATCAAATATGACCTTTACAGCAACTTTATACCTTAAAAATGCTAAACACTGTTTTAACCATTTGCTCTTCCAACTTAATTTGATCAAGCCAAATAAGATCTTTACGGCAACTTTATATCTTGAAAAAGCTAAACACTGTTTAAACTATATTCTATTGGAAGCCATCAATGTGTTTCTAAGAGGGTTGGAGGTTGAAATTCTACTTGATTTTCAGATTCTCTTTTTGTAGTTAACTTTTCTTTAGGATAGGTTAATGGGATGAAATCTAATGTCCAACAACAACAGGCGTTATCCTCAGCTGTTCCAAATTCTAATTGAGCACAAAGAGCACGGGACTTGGGATAATGTCTATGAAGGCCTCTAGCACTTCAGCAGCTAAGTACTACTGCTCTGACTTTCCAGTTTAAATGATGGGACTTTCATACACATCATTTACAGAAAATAAAAAACGCATCTATCATAATATTTACATACCCTAACAAAATACAACACTTTAACATTAACTAAATTTATACTTGCACACAACATAATCAATGTATATTAGAAATATTATGAAATCAGATGAATAAAAGCACAAAATCCCTAATTAAGAATCTTAGCTTTATATATGGAATGGTCCACAAAATATATCAACACATATCACACTATTTTAAAACTTGGAGAAAGTCTTTGCAAATGTAAGGTAACGGTAACCTTTTAGGCAGAGATTTTAAATCATCTTTATGTCAGTGCCAGGAGGCCACAGACTTCTGATGAAGTGGGCCCCAAGTCAGAGCAGCATATGTAGTTTGTTCATTTCTTAGCACTTGGCTTGACAAGGGATGAAATTTGGATTTCTGCTACTGTAGCCCTAATTGTGACTTCAAAAGCTGAACCATTTTGTTGGGGAATATTACACAGATCCAAGAGAGCTAATGAGGCCATAAATAGCTGATATCAAAATAGTTCACATAACAGACTGTCTGGCGGTATCCAGTTAGACTCTGCCTCACAAAAACACAGGGGATGTGCTATGTTATTATCTGTAACTTTATTATCCCAAACATTGTCTCTGTTAATGCAATCATCAATTATCAGTATTCACAATAACATATTTTCAGATGCCGTCTGTTCTGTAGTCACTTAAGTTATAAAGTTACCGAACAATTTCTTTGGGGGGGGGGGGGGGATTTCTAGTTTGAACAAGGTCGCATTTTTGTCAAGAAAATTAAAAATGGAAAAACTTTGAAAAAAAAGTTAATACTTTCTGCATTTTATAGTTTTACTTTTGTAATTTATAATTTTTCTGCAAATGGATGATCAACAAACATATAAACCTGATCTTAGGAGAAGAAAAAAAAAACGCATGAATGAAAAAGGGAATCTTTGACCAAAGTCAAAAACTGATGGTCTATAACCATACAGAGTATTATAGGCAAATTGTTATTTTATTGATATGGTATTTTAAATTGTTGTTTACTGTATTTCATTTTCATGAGGAGGCTGTACTGTATGTGTGTGTGCACAACTAAGGTGAATATTCATAAACAGCGCTCAACATTTCAAAAGCTGTTGCTGAACTTCAGTTATATATTCACGTTCAAATGTGTGCGGAAGATCAAAGACGGGTTAGCAGTCCAAAGCACTGCCTTCCGGTGCCGTCCCACATAAATCCCCATCCCCAGTGGTATATATATCGGGTAAGTACTATTAATGAAGAAATATATAGGATTCTGTTCCTGTTGAGTAACTTGATAAAGACCTGGATAGAGAAGCTAGTTAGTGAGGCTAATCAAGTCCAGGTGGAAATGTCCTCCCACCTTTCAAGAAGGCAATACCTTTAGGGTAATATCACACTGTCTGATCTGTTACATGCCATAACTTAAAATTCTCTAACAAGATCATAAAATGATGCAAGATGCCCAGAACGGGTAACTCAGTACACGACCAAATTTAATCAGGAACAAACCCACTAATATAATGTTACTTCAGAAAAATCTCTGTTTTTAAGAATAAAAAATAGCTTTCTGAATAAAAAGTATATCTCAAATAATTTTTTTCAGGGTAGTTCCTTGCTGGGTCCGTTTTTCTACACATTGATAACAGGCATTAATTTCCTATGGCTAATTCGTTAAATATAATTTCAGAGCCTGTAAGCTGGTATATGTTATATGTCAATTGGTGTACCCAATTAGCTTATTATAACTGACACAACAGGGAAGAATACTAAGATAAACTTAATTTAAAAAGACATAAATTCTCTTGGATCCAGCAAAAAATAAAAACAGTTTTGAAGCTTTGTATCAAGACTATTTACAAAAAAAAAAATTGTTATCTGTAATTTATGCTTTCAAAAAAATAGTTTAAGAGATTTTGTAGAATTCCTTTGTCTGCAATTCTTTTAGTCAATATGTTGTCGTTCTTTGACTTTCAAGAACAGTGTGTCAATTGTCTACTGCATAACTTAAGCCCAATAAATTTAATTTTAAATTATCTCCACCATATTCGCAAAACGTTGATGTATAACTTTATAACATTCAAATTAACGGAAGGTTGATTTGGCCAAACAATGATGACCAAAATCTTTTTCTCTTGAAACAGTCTTAAACACGGAGGGCCTTAACCAGAAACATTCAATCAACTATAACTGTAAAACACATCAATTTTCAAAACTGCTACCGCGTCTAAAGGATGAAAGCCTGGTGTGTTTTTTGCAGGCGTCCTAGTGACAGGCTATATTCCATGGATCAGTGACTTTGATAGACAGGAGATCTTATCTGTGACCTGTAACAAATTCATAACATCAGATACTGTCAATCAAACACTTAAACTTACCATAACCACAGCCATCAGTCACAGGGGGATTCAATACACTTCGAGTGTAAACACTTGTAAAAAGACAGAGGGAGGAGGGTACATTCTGTTCACTTTCATGAAAACACCCACCAGGGTCAATTTATTGAATTATATTAACCAAGGTTAACGTAATAAAGAATATAAAAAATATGGCCATTTTGGAAAGCACAGGAGACCAAGTAGGAAAGTAGACATTTTAGAAACCACCCTATAAAATTTAAACATGATGCACTATGAAACCTGAAAATACCTATAAAATTTACACATGATGCACTATGAAACCTGAAAATACCTATAAAATTTACACATGATGCACTATGAAACCTGAAAATAACAGCAACCCTCTTGCACTTTACATGTATTTGTTGTGGTTCAATAAATCTTAATTAAAATGTCACTCAGTCAAAACTAATCTCTTGCTGGTCTTGTGAAAGGTATGATCAAGTTCAACTGTGTAAGATAGAATGTAGAAAATAATTTTGATATATCTCTATTCTGAGATATTGATGATTTTGTAGAGCACTTGACCATCTAATTTAGGCTAGATCATACTTAAGACCTTTGTATACTTATTAATAAATCAACATTTTATAAAATTAAATCCCATCAAAGTTTAGAAGTAAAGAATTAAAAATAATTTCAAAAAATTAAGAAAGTTAAGAAAGTAGTTTTCTTTTGGAGTAAGATGTTGCTTTCTCAAAATAAATTGGCTTAAAAAGTGTCTGTCAAAATGACTCAAAAACTGACAGTTAAAAATTGTTTTAAATATTTGACAAGATGAAGACGAGAAAAAACCGATTAACTTTTTGAGGATGCGATACTTTGGTAAATATGGTTGACTACTGACTTCCTGTGGCCGGCATTCCCAGACGATCCTTTTACCCAGGAGGACACGGAGTTTTCTCATTTTGTCAAACATTTTAACTTTTTCTGTCCTTAAAACTTTAGTCTGTCATGTCATTTTTTTAAAGCTATACTTCATTTTAGATTATACATTCACCGGTGACATCATTTTGGGCGGTAAATAAAAACGGCCTGCTACATTCCATCTAACAGCTGTTCCCACCAAGTAGACACTTTCAAGAAGAGAGTCAGGGATAAAAAAAAAACAGACAAAATTTCCACGGACTTGATCTTTGAATAAATAAATCCCCACAGTCTGTAATGGCTTCTTGTGTACAAAAGTACTTATCTTACAAAGGAAGTAAACTGATAAGACTTTAAATGTGTTTTTTCTTCTCGTTAACCCAACAGTTTATTCAGATATATAGAGTTTCAAATTTAGCTGATACCATATGGTCTTTCACATTGCCCAAAAGGTGTGAAAAACCAATCAGACGATGATTGGATATCAAACCTATTGCATGATATACATAATATTGTATAATGACCTGGTCTTGTCTTCATTTCGACAAATAAGAAATTTCATCCAGACGGGAACATAGAACATAAACGGTGTAAACAAATTAGTTCAAAACTAAGCCAAAAAAATGAAGGAATTGCCTTCTGTCAGGCAATCTGGTGATTCTTATAAAGACAGTTCATTGGAATAAGTCCCTTTTTTATGTCCATTGCCGCACACATTTATGATAGAAGGTGGTCGCCATACTCAATGATTGACTGCTATAGAAATTGGATAGGCTGTGCATCAATTGCCGAGTGTCAATAGAAAGAGAGTTTGACGCTCCAAGAAAGTGCCGAGTGTGATCGAGAAAATGATGCAATGCCGTGCAGCCCAATATTGTGAGTCCGGAAAAGAAAAATCTAATTCCAAGATTCACACCTTTTTGAAATAGACGAACTGATCCATTTGGTTTTATTTACCTCTATTAAAATGGGCGTTCTCAAGAGATGGATTTAGTTGCTGGTGCTATTATAGCAACAACGGGGAAAAACCTGTGAAACTTTCGCAGACCTCAGAATTCTTGGTCCCAGGATGCCATCTATAGGACAGTATATATTGTCTCCCAAAATTTGATTATGATCGATGGACCAATCAGATAGCAGATAAATCATTGGCGAAGCAGACATCTTCTGAGATTAAGTTTACAGCTTCTAGAAGACCAATAGCGAATTCCCAAAGTGCTGACCGAGACCAGATTCCTGTGAAGGCCGCGTCCTCTTTGCGTGACAAACTCTGTCAAAAGTTTGTAGCCACTTAGGAGGTCAGACGCCCTGTTGCGAAGTAAAAATCAGTGGGTGTCTTGTGTTCCCCTCTGGTCCAGATATCTCATCATCCGTTCACACCTTCTCATCATAGCATTAGGCTTAATTACTCTTGAATAATTATCTGATTTCTAGAGCACAGGACTGCGTGGAAAGGAAAGCCATCTTTTGGATACTCCCCTGAGAGAGTCACGATTCACCAAGAGGGCAGTGATATTGGAAAATAGGCCCTGATCTTAGTCTCATCCCATCAAGGCAAGGAAATGATATCACACCTTCAACTTGTTTGCCCAGCTGTGTCCCGTGGCTAGGGTGGCATGAGTAACGACCTTACTTAAGCCACAGCCGCATTAGCTCGTCCTCATTTGCGTCTTCCTCAGAAAGATGGTAAAGCTAGCTGAGTGAAAAAAGCATCTGTTCCTCAGGCTCTTACCTCATTCCCTTGACAGCCAAGCAAGCTGAATGATTGCAAAATATTAGATTTGAGAGAGAGGCCGTCCACTTCATTCACACAGCTAACACGGAAAGTTTTGATCGGCCCTGATCTTGTCAGTTTTCATTTGATTTTATGGCACACACGGCCATTCTCTGTTATCCCAGACAAAAGGAATAATACAAGTTTACAATCATCAATTACACATTTGTCTCAACGCTTACCATCTCCACTGACCGCAAAGATGTGAAACAATTCAACGTACACATGTTTTAATCTTGATTACCTGGCTGCCATCAGAGCCCAGGAGCATAGAGCATCCGGAAAAGATGTCACGGGGGTCTGGGGCCAAACGCAGGTCATTACAATAGACTCTAATATGTCCACCAAACATATTAGTAATCATACATCCAGGGACTCGGTAATATACAACATGTCTATCAGGGGACAGAAGTTATTCCTTAATATGGTACAAGTTCAATGACTAAGTTCTATTTCATCTCCATATTGAAATGATAACGGAATCAACAGTGGACTAGACTTGGCAATGGACAATGATACTTTAACACTTTGGACTGGACAATTTAATACAATATGTCTGATAGGTAAATTGGACTGAGAGGGCACTAAACTACAAGGTCATCCACACTTTAATACACACTAACATCTGTATATCACCAGGGCCCGTATTCATAAAGCTACCTAAGTATTCCTTAAAGTTAAGAAATATTTAGCCAAATATCAGCCTGTTTTTTTCCAATGAAAACAAATTGAATGTGAAATCGTAAGTTTCTATTTTATTAGTTTTACCATTTAGCATCACAAAAAAGTGGGAAAAATAATGTTTATGTATTAAAAGTGATGTTTGAAAATTTAGTAAGTTTTTCTTTACTTTAAGTAATATGAATATTTTTATGAATAAGGGCCCTGGACTGTTTGCTGGTCATTGAAAATTGGTGAACCCATGTTATATTTGTCATACATGTACATATCTAGGATTCAAAGAATAGGCATATCCATCATGTAAGACAAAACTAACCACAACTACAAAAATAACACTTAAGTTGACATCATAACTTACATGGCAGATGTACCCAAAAATAATGGTTAATCAAATCATCATAGGATAAGAGATATTAATTGAGAGAAAACTGTATTAGATAATCCGTGAATGTTTTTATTGTATGTGTTAATCCAGGAAAAGCAGATGCCAGTATTACCAGAGATAAACCAGATCACAGTTAATGTCTTTTTTTGATACTTGTAAAAAACTAATTACATTATTGTAATAAAAAGATTCTCACTTCATGCCACACCTTAGTTTCCTTTTTGTATGCCATCACCATTTTGTGACATTTAATGCTATTATGTTTACACGACAGGTGTGCTCTGTGAAAACTGTTTGTCACCTGCTCAGGTATTAACTAGATCACAGGTAGATGGGGTTTATTTCTCACCTCATTCAGCATTTTTCTATAAATCCTTGATACAAAAAACGTGTGAATCAAACAAGTCATTTAACCTTAGAAAAAGTGAAAATTGTAAACACAGTTTTAGGAACTGGCCAAATGTAAACTTGATGATATTGGTTTTTAATATAAATTATACATAAATAAATACAAACTAAAAATACTTTCTTTTTTAAAGCTTCTTCGAATCCCAAATTTGCAGGGCCTGCAGGTAAACCAGCCAAATGCTAATGTAGCTACACAGTTTTTAAATAAAGAATTTATTATAATTAGTGGATAAATTAAAAAAAAACTCCAAAGATTCTAATTATTAAACTCAAGTGTAGGTTGCTGTAGTGTAAAATTGATTGACATACTCCTTTATTGACAGACTGAGTGATTGATGGTTGATTTGCTATTAGATTAAGGCAATAGGAACCCGTATAAAAAAGGCGACAAAACTATAGAGATAAAGTCCTGAAATGAAGACAGGTTGAATAATGTAGCGGATGGTTGCATGGTAAATTCTTTACTGATTGATGAGGCAGATCAAAATCAAAGAGAAAGACCACGGTGAATATTTTATTATTAATGTTGAATTCCTGGTGTTTTGATGACTTGTTAAATTGTGCAAAGAAGGCTGTGGCGGCCATCACCCAACAAATCCACCCTAGGGAGTTTGATGCGGTTAGGATCCCTACCTGGAATTCGCACAAATATCCCACACAATATAAACCCGTAACGAGTTAGATCGCTGGCTAATCAGTCATTGGATACATTTTTAATGAGGATGGCTTCCAATACCCCGAGTATCATCTACAGTTTGCATGATGCCGACAACCAGCCAATAATTAATTTGTCCAATCTAATGGAATAATGGTAAATACCCCCAAACAGACACAGACATGCCATCTCCAACACACAACCCCTAACCACAATAGTGGAATGCATGAAACATGGGCCTTTTTCAAAGTCATCAAAAATAAAAGTCAGCCAGGAAAATTGACTTTATTTAATTTTTTTTCTTTCAAAAGTGCACAGGCCTAATGCTTAAAACTTTGGCAAACAAAAGTAATTAAAAACAAATAAAATATTTAGAGGATTTCACATGCAGATCTTATCTCCAATAAAATCCATTTTCCATGTAAGAATCACATTACGAACAGAAAATGCAACTTGTACCCAAAGGGTGGAAAAGGTGGGCTAATGCTCAATGGACTGGGTCAATGACCAATGGACTGGGTCAATGACCAATGGACTGGGTCAATGACCAATGGACTGGGCTAATGCTCAATGGACTGGGTCAATGACCAATGGACTGGGTCAATGACCAATGGACTGGGTCAATGACCAATG
>JAQQZZ010000028.1:207829-219351 GCA_030265115.1 Mopalia vespertina
CGAAAGAAAAATATTTTGCTGAACATGAGGTGTGAAACAGAAGTCATGCAGTATGTTTAAGGTATAGCAAACATGATTTGCTTGTTTGTTCGCTGGGATTTAACACCGTACTTAAGGTTATTTCACTCATATGACAGCAAGCCAGCCCAATGGGTGGAGGAAACCAACCTCGACATCAGAAGCAAGAATTACATACTAATGCTGCCTAATCTACCTGTGTTCTGTAAACATGAGAAATACAAGTGCAGCCATTAACTGTGTCATCCTATCAGTGACATATAGTCATATGGTTTTAGTAGTGACTTTGTGACCCCTCAAAAGAAGCTTCATGTCCAATGTCCACAATTTATAATAATCAGAACCAAGGCTAAAATTTCTCAACAATTTTTCAAGGAAGCCATTTTGAAATTGTTGCCACATACAAGTCACATGGAACAAATGTCTTCTGATTTTGAAACCATCAGAGACTCATAATAGTTGAATTCTTCTCCAACTATAATATAAGACAAGAAGGATTCTGAACTGATTCTTTATCTGGCAGGAAGGTTCTTCAAAGGACTTCGTTTTCAGGCATTATCAGTTTCAGTTTCAAATTTTATTTAACATTAAAAATCAGTCACAAAGTAAACAACATAAGCTCATATCTATTGACCTGACAAAGTGAACAGGGTCTTTGTGTGGGGAAAAAAAGTAGTTCATGTGTAACTGAAACGTGTCTGTAGTGTAACATGCTTTTTTGTTAGTCCTTTGGAGAGGGGAAGTTCTCTCAATCAACTTAATCAACCAACCCTGAGAGCATTTGTTATATACTCACTATAAGATTGTATAAGGTTGTAGTATCGTGTCAGAGCTAATTGGGGGATTGATTGAGACATGAACAGTGGAAACACCCCGTTCTGACCGTTCTCCCCAACAGCACAGGTCTGCATGAACAGGGGAGACTATAGGGTCAGCTCATTAAGTCAAATCAAATTCAAGTCAAAATTAAAGATCAAGATCTGTAACAATTTAGCTTCACACTACCAAAAATGTGAATAGGCAATAAATACATTAAAAACAATTTTATCAAGAGGTTTGAACTAGTTTAAGGAGGCTCTTTACTATAGATATCTATACACAAGTTTTAAAAGTTTTTGCAAGAACCATAATTTAAAAGTTCTTTCAGGAACCATTGAAGAATCTGTGACAGTTTGCCATAGGATCTATTTACTCCCTAGCACTTTCATTTGTTTTATTCAGAGGCTTTTTTCTTAGCATGTAGATTTGTCCATCCTGTAATTTACTGATAGCTCACAATGGTGTATCAGCTTGACAAGAATAAAATGTTATATGATGTTCCTAAAAAGGTGAATCACACAAAATTAATACTATTTGGATACCGAAAAGACACTTATTAAAGATTTTGTGAATTTATGATAAAAATAGTTTTATTGTGTGGTTTGATGTGTATAAGGGTGTCAGTATTTTTAGATGGATGGTAGGTATAGGGGTGGGAAAAAATAAAAAAGAAAGATATGGCAGAGTAAATAATATATTGGTTAGGAAGGGGATTAGAAATATCACAGGAAACCACAAGGGTTAACCAACATTGTGTCAGAATTAAACTGATTAAAAATATATTATAAAAAAAAAGAATTTACAAAGACAAAATTCAAGAAAGAAATATGCAAATTAAGAAATTAAGAGATTGTGAAAAGTTATATAAAGGGAGAGCTATTTCTCATACTAATTATTCATGTAGGACCCTAGTGTCCCATCTTACCCCCACCCCCCTTCCCCAGCAAACGGACCCTCCAGGGAGTATATAAAGGAGACAACAGACAGGGACACATTTACCAAAATGTCTTTTACACCTTACACAAAACATTTCAATTGCAGCCTGCAGTGTAATTTTACAACTTCACAGTGACTGAACAATGACATGACTTGCAGTTGTTAAACTCAAACACTAGTTTACATACAAGTCACACTATTAAATGTTTGGTGAGAACCAGCATTTGGTAAACCATGCAGTAAAAGATCTGTAAATATACAATGTTGCTGTTTGAGTACATTGTTAACAATTACAACATCCAACTGAGCTGGCCTGGACAAAAGTTGACAACCACATGATCCTTGTGCAAACCCTATCATTAATTCATAGTGCTATAATTCAATAAATGTTGGGCTGGGTTTACCTGGGGAATTGAAATGTACATCACAGTCTATATGTTGATGGTACCCACATAATAAAGACTTGTGATGTCAACAATTTAATAACATATAAAATTAATTTTAATTGATAAACCAATATTGACAAGTGGCTTACATGATGAAATTTAAATTAATTTCTCCTCCAACCAATGAGTGCTTGATTTGATCAATTACAAATTTAGAAAATAGACTTAAATAAAACAAAAAATACTTTTAAATAATACTAAAAAAACAACCCACACAAAAATCCAAACTTATATTTATATCATAAAAAATCTTATTTTCCCCCCATCAGACCCCCCCCCCCCCCCAGCAACCAAAGAAGGCCAAATAATCAGCTAGTTTAAATTGCATACAATCTTTTTTTCTGCAAATAATTTTTTAAATATTTACAATAAATTAATTTATTTAAAAGAAAAACATATTTAAAAAATCTTGAACAATTTAAGTACATGTACTACAAAAATGAATCAGTGCATTTTTTTTTTACAGTATATAAACATGAATTTAACCTTCAAAATCGATTAATGAAAAAAAAACCCTCTGAATTTCAAACGATACTCTGTCAAAATTTTAAAAAGGCATTTAAAATTAATTAATTAAAAAAATATGATACAGAAAATGAAAAAGATATTCCAAAAATTCCCAGCAGCTTATATTTCATGCTAGTGAGAATTTTCCCACCCACTTCTTTCATTTGTAGAAATTAATTTGATCAATGAGCAGGATCAAATGTTTAACTGATTTTGAGGTGGGAGTTATGATTTGGGGTGATGGCAGACATATGGAATTAAACTGAAGGCACATCTGCACTATCCATTTTCAAGGGGTTCTATTTAGATCAACACCTCTAGCATGTGGTTAGAACAGCAATTAAGCGTGCGACTGGACAGATGGGTTTAATTCTAGGCTGACACCACAAATGCTGTCAATGATTTCCATCCACTTTTTAACACTCCCCAGTAACTAAATATTCCCCAATTCCCATACACATTTATTATTTTTCAATCAAAATGTGACCCTGAAAACTCATAAAATGTTTCAAATAGACAACAACTGTTCAAACTTAAGAAAACAGTTGTAAAAATAAAAGTATCAAAAGATAAAAATAGCTTTTAGAAATGCAACTTATGTTTAAAACTTATATAGATTTGTGAACAGTGTTGAAATGAAAATGAAGAACTTTGTTGCCATTGTTTAAATATAGCCAGACCAAGGTCTGGTTTTGACTTGAATCAAATATAACGTAAGCGATACCAAATCAATGAAAACAAATGGCACAAAATTAAACCATTTAAATTCGATTCGTCAAAGACAGATAAAAAAAACAACAATTTATTGAAATTCAAATTGACTCACTTGTTTAAATTGTTCTTGGAATGACCAGTGGTGGCTAGGCGAAACATCAGTGAGGGAGGAGGCTGGGGATGGGGCCGGTGAAGGCTTGGGGTATGATCGGTCCAGGTAGGCAGTGTGCCCATATACACTAGCTAGTTCAGATTTAATGTCCCGTGGGGTAAGCACACCGTTATCGGAGGAGTGATTACGGGCTGGCGATCGCAGATCAATTCCGTTGTGTTTACGGTGATGATCACGGTCTGTGTCCCTGTCGCGGTCCCTGTCTGCTCGATCCGCCCGTACCGGAGTAGGGTGAAGACGCTCGGCAGCCGCGTGAAGTCTTAGCTCTTTTGCCCGAAGTTCCTCAAGTTCTTGATGTCGGGCGATCGCTTCCTTGTGTGCTTTTAATTCTCTTTCAATCTCTTCCCTTTCCTCCCTCTCTTGTCTTTTAAGTTTTTCATACAACTCTCGATCAGCAGGGTCCATTTTATCAGCATTTAATTCTTCTTCTTCTCCATTTTCAACACCATTTTCTGACTCAACGTCCGATTCATTCATATCTTCGTTAGGCTGTCAAAACGAAAGCGGAAATAAAATAACTTGGCCGTATACACAGGTACATACAACTGTATAGATAGTAGAACATAAAAGTCAAATTCACAAATAAAAAACAATAGGAAATGGAATGAAATAATCGGACATAAGCAACAACAACTTTCCGGTAATAGTCAATTCGGGAAAACAGCGTTTTTTCCGGCCAGCGCACTTTGCCGTTTCGTCGGAAAAAATTTCAGGCTACACTTGTAAAACAAAAAAGGAAATCCAACACAAATTTGACCAATGACAACCTATCAAACCACTAATTAAACCATTTTTTTAAAAGTAAGTGAAGCGAAAAAAATTCCGAAATGTTTCTTAACTTTTCCGAAAGTCGCAAACCGAAAACTGTCTAACTTTTAGATTTGCCTATACATACGCGATACATTTCCGTAATATGAACTTCGCACATAAACCTTCTTCAGATTAAATTAATTTTTGGTCCAAAAAAAAAAAAAAAAGTTACAATCAAATCAATTTAAATTCAAAGCCAAATAATTTTTCTAAACTTACATATAAAGCCGGTGCGGGTAGAAGTTTTCTCTGCATGAACATAATTGTTCTCAGGTCGATTATCCCAGGCCAATCCAGTTTGGCGGTTTTCAGATTTACAAATTATAATTTCTTCTACAAACTTTTTTGCACAAAGTAATGCAAAATTAACTTCTGACAGTTTTGAGCGTCCAACAATAACTGACAATCTACTCTACAACTGACACGGCGCAATAAAGAGGCTAGCCAGGGTTACGACAGTTACGGGCTTCTATTTGTCCTCTATAGAAAATGTTTACTTGGAGCCGTGAATGAAAACCGACAGTTCACAAACATACCATGCTCCCGTCCAAGCTACTTTCACTGTTTGCCATCATATGTTGAATGCTGGGGCGTCTGATCGCTAAGGCTACCGTATCTCCGGCTCTATCAGCAGCGGCCACGAGAGCTCGAGTCGCTGGGGCAATTTTATCGGGGCACTCTTATTATCATTAATTCATTCCCGTCAATCTTTGCAGAATTAATGTATGCAGCTAGTCACGTGGGACTCACCAATCACATAGCTTTATACCCGAGCAGTATTTTCTAAGCCAGATATTGAGCTGAATTGTCAATATTTCTTTATAATAAAATTTACTTTCCATGGTGAATGAAATTTATTAGAATTTAACTTTGTTTGATGCAAATAACTTTAATTTTCGCAATGTTTATGTTTAGAGAGTATTTTCAACATGGCGTCCTCCTTCAAGCGGACGACTATCAAGTCTTTCCCGAAAGTTGGAGAGAAAATCACTAGTGATACAGTTTATTGGAAGAATTTAGAGGTTTGTGTTGACACATGAATGTACCCTTTAGCGATTAAACTGCAATTCACAGACTGTAATGGCTGGTTGGGGGAGAATTCGTCCTTTTATTTTGATGACCTAGTTTCTCGCTGAACCGGCATGGTTTCGTCTTTAACACGTGCTTTTTCATACTGTTTGTCTCAACTAGTGTTGCTTTGCAGCAGAATAAGACCAGACAGTCATTCAAATATATATACATCGATGTGTGAAAGCTTCATTTGTTAGTTTACTACAAAATAAATTGAGTAAATCCTGGCGATCTAGCTGTCAGTTCACGTAATGTCAGAAAGCATGTTAACATATTTCCTAACGAAGACAGGGTAGCAATGCGACCAGCTAGGGACAAGGGAGGTAACGCAGAATCAAATGGCTCCACCGTCTGATTTTATTCTCTTACTCTGGAGAGTTGACATTTTAAGTTATCTTTTTAATTCCCATCATCGTTCATTTACCACAGGTGAAGATATTAACCTAATTCAACCTACAACAATAATACATTTATCACATTGCAGTAAAAAGATAAAATGGCTCAATTTGATTTCAACATTTAAATTGTTTTAACATATACCGGTATTGATAGTATGTTTTAAAAACAGATTTTGTCATTTCAAATGTAAAATGTGAAATTATGTATCGAAGTTTTAGTTGCTCGACAAAGCTTTATTGAATTCTTTGAAGACCAGTCAGTCGCAATTGATTTATGATATAAATAATGGTTTGAAATAATGCAGAAGAATTTCCTCGCCTCCATTAAAAAGAACAACAAAAGAAGAGCAAGAAAAACAAAATCCTATTAAATTATTATATTATATTTTGAATAAATGAAGAGAGAAAACTTTACTTACCTCCTCAGGCTTTTAAACTGGGATATATATATATGGTCAGGGGAGTTTCCAGAAAAAATTTCCAAGTTCCCATCCCTAATTCATCAGACCTTCTGATTTGAGGGGAGTGATCTGTGTTAAAGCATAGGACAGCACACCTCAAATCAGAAGGTCTGCCATATTTGATACAGATTTTGTGGAAATGGTATCTTATTTGCATTAATTTGGGTTTATGACATTGTGGGCACCCATATGTTTTCCCGAACCAAATTTCTTCAGGAGATTTCCCAGATGATATCTCTTGTTTCTGTCACCCCCCAAAAATAAAAAAAATAGACAGAAAAAAATATCCTATTAAATTTTTACATATATTTGTACCTCTTGTTTCAGTTCCCCATTATTAAGAAGGAATTTGGAGCTATTTCCCATATTGATTTCTCCCCTGTACAGCCCCATGACTTCGCTGTGACAAACTCTACAAGGGTAAGTACTTCAGATACTATAGTATGACGTGTCAGCCTTCTGATCCTTCTTTGATGTACCACTCGCGGGTTTGATACTGTTTGTTGACATCAGCCAGGTATATGGGTGAGTCACACGCTCCAGCAATCGCAAGGGTGGTTTTGACGAGATTTCTCTCCGTATTTAAGAAAATCACTGTTGTCAACAGCCCAGGTATGTTCATATCGGTATAACAACAAACAGACAATACCTCTATCCATATTCTAAGCACCAAGGCCGAATAGGAACTAAACGGGTTTCCCAATGTTCAAAGTTTTTGTCATTATAAAGAGATCGACCGTCTTGTACAGAGGCTGAGTGACGAGGATTATTGTTTCTGAGTGCTCTATTGTTACATAATAATTTGATAGAAATTACTGAAATATAAAATTTTATTATCTACAGTGGGAGAAAAGTTTAATACATGTACCAGTTGATTATCGATGTGCCCAACATATTTTTATGTATGCTCCCATTTAACACGGTTCCGGTCATGGGTTAGCGTGTGTACGCTTACTTCGATGTACTGTTCACGTGATCGAGTCTGTCGACCATTAGATATATGAGTGAGTCACACAATGTGATTAGCAATTACGGTGTGGTTTTTATGAGGTTTCCTCCTGGTTTTCCATCGTAGTTAGGCAAGGAACAGTGTGAAGTGGACAATCTGTTGTCATATAAGTGAAATAACCTTGAGTACGACGCTAAATCCCAATTTTCCCAATGTCTTTGAAGGGAGCTTCTTGTTGCCCATGTACACTTATAGCGAAATGGAGTCAAGCAGCTGATCTGTTGTGATGTATTTGTTTATGCGTGCGGTGATGGTCCTGTCCTGTCTTTGTTGCCAGTGGCATCGATTGGTCATTTCTTTCAGCTATTGGAGCCCTCTGGCTAAGGGCAGTTTGTTTGAAGCGTAGCAATACTGTCTTTACTTAGCACTGGAGGAAAATTAACTTTCCAACTTCTTGGTTGTGCTAGTGTCAATTATTACACCGCCGTCATATAAGTGAAATACCAATCAATCAATCATTCAACTGTCACGATGTCATTTAAGTTAGGTAGTCTTAAATACAGTGTAAAACACAATTCAAACAAACATTTCTACATGTGGGTATGGTATAAATGGTAGTAGACAACAGCAGTATATCTTAACACTTTCCCATTTGCCAAGGCGTAAATAACAATAATGCTGGGCAAGTCTCCATCTTCTCTTTCATTTGGCCTGAATGGCAAGTGATTTTTTTTCAGCATTGGTAAAGTTTTAAAATCATTTAGCCTGTGGATTCTGACCTGGGTTACAACATTTGTAAATCTTGATAACAACCAATCTCAGACTGTAAAGTGACACCACTCAACAACTTCTATGGCTGATAAATCTCACAAAAAGTTTCAGACAAAAGTTTTGTTACGTTTAAAGGAAACAGAGCGCAAAATCTCCCCAAGAATGTAAAGTTGTTTTGACTTGCTTTGTGAAGGGACGCCTTGTTTGTGTAATATCTGTGGTAGATAACTAGATGTTAACAGATAGAGATGAAGTCATTTCTCCAACTAAACTGAAAACATTGTTATTCCTGTCTTGGTGAGTGTCTCCTGCAGAATGAAAATCTGGACATATTTTTTTCTTTCTCACAGTATATTTTGTTCCTCTTAAATTGACAGTTAACAAAACGTCAATACAGAGCCATAATACATTGTATCTTCAAAAGGCACATTTTTTATATGCCCAATGAAAATCAGTCACATGATGGTATGACCAGTGTCTGTCCAGGGGCTCCGGGGTCCATCCGGAAGGCCCCAATCTGTTTTGGGAGCAGAACCCCAAAACTGTTATGTCTATGTTTATGAAACTTGGTAGACACATTCATCGCTGCTTATAGTTTTTGTTATTATGGATTCACCATTCTTTTATTTAAAAAAATATTTTTAGGGAAACAAAGTTAGACAGAAATGCATTCCGTTGCCGGAGCAGCACTCAAAATCTATATTGCCTATTTTAATGAAAATTTGTAGGATGATTCAGCATCAACTGTAGCTGCTTTTTGCTATTATAGATTAACCATTTTTTATTTTTGTATACTTTCTTTGAAGATGACATGTTGCATATCATAGTTTGACATGTCTGGTTGCCATGGTTATCATGTACGTTGAAGGTTCTTGTTATTCTTCAACTGTTTCTCTCCAAAAAAGTTTATAGATCAGGGATTGAAAAAAAGTTGCTTTTGAAATATATATTTTGGACACAAAACAAATTTGAGCTGACAACTTTATGAAAATTCATTTTTTATTCAATCTTTTATTACAAAAACAAAGCGGAGGGTTGGGACTGAACTTCATGTTGCCCTTGTGTTGTGGAAGCTAAAGGGCAACATAAAGCCGAACTGTTTGTGATGTTATTGTATTGCATCCTGTGATTGCCCTGTTTTTGGTCCTGTCCAGTCTTTGTTCGTTACCAGTGTTGTGGAGGGTAGTTTCCTTCATCCATTAGGCTGGCATGCCATCATGTGCGACATTAATCCCCAATCAAACAAACTTATCAAACAAATTTACTATTATCATTAATCCCCAATCAAACAAACTTATCAAACAAATTTACTATTATCTGTTAATTTAGCTTTGGTTTATATGGCAATAACTTTGTTTTTAAACTTTAGATGGCCATTCGATTTATCAACTGTGAAGCAATAAATGACGTCAGCTAGAGTTACTTCCCTTTTTCTTTTCAAGCAAACCAAAGTTAATGCCCTAATGTTTTATAATTGCATCAATGAGAATACAGGCGTATAAGTCTTGTTTTAAGCACAAAATCATTATTCTAGGCATCAAGGTATAGTCAAATAATTGAAGTTTTTTGTACATATTGAGTATAATTATTAAGGACTTCCAAGGTAATAAATACAGGGTGGTTATTTTGGGATCTCAGAGCAGAGGGACAACCGGAAGCTGATCTGTTTGGGCTGTCTTTGTTTTGTCTCTTGTGAGACAGAGTGGTCTTATTGTATTTTTGTTTGTTGCTTGTGGCGTCTTGGGAAGAAATCATTATCTTCCTGATGCCATGGTATCCACAGTTTGCTTGAACTCGTTTTTCCTGTAATAACTACTTAGACTAAAATGAATAAGTATCGGCTTCTTGAGATGTACATACACTGAGGAGGGTTTCCAGAAGATTTTGTCAAGTTCTAATCCTAAATTCATCAGACCGTTATCAGTGTTCTGGATCTCCTTTCAGCTTGGGCCCACGGCCGTGGCTTAGTGGTAGCATGTGCGCTTACTCATCCTACTCCAATTTACCGTTCATAGGATCTAGTCCGTCTGTCGACCATCAGGTATATGAGTGAGTATCACACGATATGGCTCCGGCAATCGCGGGGGTGATTTTTATAAGGTTTCCTCCCAGTTTCCCGCCGTAATGAGGCAAGGAACATTGTGAGATGGAAGATCCGTCGTCATATAAGTGAAATACCCTTGAGTAATGGAGTAAGCCCCAATCAAACAAACAAACAAATCTTTCAGCTTGATTTTAACACAGATATTATGAAAATACTAATATTTTGATATAAATTTGGGCACAAAATATTTTGGGGTGCCCATATGAATCCGGAACCAAATTGACTCTAGAAACTTGTCTGATGTAGGTAACTCCTACCAACTGAAGATTAGGACCCTTTGACAGACAATGAGAGATTTATCCACTCCATTGGTTTGAAAACTCCAGTCCACTGGACCAGTGAGATTAAAGTCCTGTTAACACAAGATTTCAAACCTTCTTAAATTTAAATCAGTTTAAAATTTAAGCTGGTTCAGAAAAAGGGATGTTCACATGATAACTGTCTAAACTGGCTTGTTAAAAACACCCTTGCTTGTTCACAAGGGCTAGGTCAAACCAGCATTGAGCCAATTTTCGGATTAAATATTGCTATTATGAATGGGTCTAAATATTTGTCAATATATGCAAAGTTTATCCATGAATTAATTAACTGTTGGCCACGTGTGAAACTGTTTTGTTAAGACGTATTATCACAGTTTGTAATGGAAGGTAAGCAGAACAGTAAGAAAACAATTGAAAAAAAATAAAAAAAATATTTTCCAACAAGCTTCGAATAAGCACATTTACTAAAACACAGACAATATATTTGTTTACTTAATACAGTGACACCTGTGTAAATTTCCACTGACCTTAGGCTTCAATGTGTGAAATTTTTGTCTGTAGTTCTCAGTTGTTGATTAAATTTTTTATCAGCATAATGCCCATGTTTAGCATACCTTTGCAGGATACATATTAGTTGTCTCCTTTTGTTCTTCGTCTTGAATTGAATCTTTTAGTGAAATCACATCTCTGAAACATGAAACCCGTTATTTTCAACCTATGATTAGAGTTTGTTTCTGGTAAAGGTAAAGGAAACCCCCTTTGACACCAATGGCAACAAAGAAACACAGGACGGGACAATCACAAGCTGCAAACAAAGACATCACAAAACAGACCAGCTTTGTGTTTCGTTATGTCTTTCTTTGCAGCTTGTGATTGTCCTGTCCTATATTTCTTAGTTGCCAGTGGTGTTGATTGTGGTTCCTTTACCCATTGGGATAACCTTCAAACAAACAAACTTTCCATGTACCTGTCAAGCTCGTTATACCCTGCTACTTGCTACCTAGTCTTTGAGCCCCGTGAGGGAGCGGGTGGGCCATGGCCCTGCAGAATATTCCCTCGGCTTCCTCGGTCGATCGTAAGAGGCGA
>JAQQZZ010000028.1:219451-273015 GCA_030265115.1 Mopalia vespertina
TCCCTTTTTAAAGATACCAGTCACCCAAATCAAACAAACAAACAAATTATAAAGATACTAACAAGTTTAATCTTTTTAAAATGAATAAAATTTTTCAACTTTATGTTGACCTACATAACACATTTTTTTTTACGCACCTGGGCTTTTTTGTAAAACTATACCATTCGTCACTTCCTGGTAAGACAGTGATGGTGCAGGTTTATCCCAAAGGTCCCAGTCTGCGTTAAAAAGCTAGATGGTTACATACGCATACGCTGGTAACTAAACTTCCGGCGAACAAAATGTGCGATTTTGGTGAATATTCATACATCTCTCACCGCCGAGCGTAGTGATGATACCACAGTAACGTGAATCTTGCCAGGTTGGTTAGTTGTTTGGTTTCGTTGGCGCATGCAGTCTCACGGGGCTATTATCTCTCGAGGTTTATCCGATTAGTCTAATATGAATGGCTGCACGTTGACTGATTGATCAAGTGTTCATATATTCTCACTGGATTTGGTTGTCTAATATATAGTGAGTCGACATTTTGGCGACTTCATCTCCATCATTCGAGTAAAATAGGCCAAAAATGACTTTAAATTACCCAAAACGCTATCAATTCGCTTGTGTTATTTGTAGTGTTTAGAATTCCCTGACACAATGACCTGAGATAAGGCTGAATATGGCGTCAAATACCAGTCAAGCCATAGCACAACGTGATGGCACTGTTTAAGAGGTATCGGCCAATTCTGAGGAAAATATCGTGTCAATAATTAATAAACTTCCAGGATTCAAACTATCAAACTAATACTCCCCTCAAAAAACGTGTCCTGTATAAGTACTATATTTAATTAGTCTGGGCTCCCTAAGTGATGTTTAATCACCAACAGAGGTTACTAAGCGAATATAACATTTATGAAAGCAATTTTACCTCGCGTGAATAGATTCGTACAATTGACAACCTCGCGGTCTTAAATGTCTTGGAGCTCCAATATTTCATTTGTCAATTGCTGTATGGAATTAACACCTCCTCCGCGTTCACGTTGATTGCGCAAGTCAGCGGTGACTTTTTGGGAAAGTAGGCTTTAGGAATGGCTTCGTAGCTGCCACGATTACAGTTGTATGTGGTGAAAAACACAAAGCATTTATACAATCCAATTATGTATCTGATAGCATTGTTTTTCTGGTGAAATAAGGTTTTATTCAAACTGCAGTTACACCGTATTTTGGAAACACTTTATTATAAGTCGCCAACGCTATATAATGGGGTCGGTTTTATAAGTGGTTCTCAATACCGAATATCTAGGAATTTTGAATCTTCAATCCATGTCAAGTGTCCCAGAATTGTTAGTAATTTTGTCTCTGAGTTTGAGTTCCTGGAATGGTCCAATGAACCTGTCGGCTCTTGACATATCTGATTTGATGTGGGAAGAATAATAAGCCGACCAGAGATCCCGGTTTTTGTATCGGACAGAGGACATGTCATAAAGTAACTGTCAATCAGCACACAAAACCACAGGAGTTTATATACGCGGCCTCTGCTTCAATTACTACTCATGAATAGTCGAAGCTCTCGTCTTAATAAGTATATAGGATGCGCTGGAAGCCGTTAGAAAGGATTGCTACAGTAATACATCAGTTTTCTGACCGTATACCTTCAGGCTAGGTCCGCCAGATCAACTGATAACGTTCTCTTCTCCAAGCACTACCTTCAGTTTGCTTTTATGCTTGGCTGCTATTCTACATTTACTCTTCCTGTCAGTAAGCCGTAGTTCTGTTTGATAAGGCTCGATGGGATGAACAATATCAGGACTAGCCCGCGGGATTGAATTGTGGATTTCAAACACCTCCATACGTGGCAGTTAATGGTTCAGCAGTTAGTGTATCATTTACGCTCTGTAAATTTCTGGTTCAATTTTATATCCCCCCATGTTACGACCGACGGTGACTTCTAGTCTTCAGATAAAAACTGTCATTTCAACAGCAAACAATCGGCTAAGCATCGCGAGATTTTCATTACTTTGGTTTCATCTTCTCTTGGACGCGATAGATGTATGTAACATAATCGTATATTTTCTTCGCCCGAAACCTATTTACCGGTGTATGTACACAATCCACACGCTTAAATAAACTCTCCAATTCCATGTCTTTAGATAAGAGAATTTAGTTCAGATGTAGGCCTATATTACGTCCTGAACCCAAAACAGATGTAAACTGTTAATTATCTACACAACGAAGACTATATTTACGAGTTGACGGAGAACAAAAAGTTTGTCATAATGTACATCATCGTTTGACGTCCTAGATCATGTACCAGAACCTCTGAACCAATAACACAACAATAAAATCAGAATGTTTGTTTCTGGACAGTCATATATAGGATGTTCCATGATTGTTGCATGCCAACTAAAATCGTTTTACCTATTACAGTAGTTACATTACTGTGCGTTATCAATGTTTACTGATCCCACTATGTCTTAAAGATGTATTTGTCCAGCAAGGAATTAATAAAGTGATAACTTGACTTAATATATGTCTTAAAATGAATCACATCGGCAATGTGAATGTCGCTTTATTAAAGCCGATGAATCATATCATGGCTATTGTTATATATTTGAATATATGTGTTATAAACTTCGTCATTTTATATTTGTGCAATTCAATTTGTGAAACATACGAGCCTTTAAAGCTTTCGTCACCAAGTCCGATCAAAACGGCGGATGGTTACAAGGAAAGTTTGTGTTCACTGGGTTAAGGAGCAACGGATTTATTCTGTCTACTGTACAAATGCACACTTCGTCTTATCGCTTCCAGTCTTGTCCATGTATATCGGCCACTGAGCGTTAAAGGTATTTCCTGAAAGCCGTTCTGTTGAGATGTTCTCCAATCAGTGAAATAACCGTAAACAGCTACCAGATAAAACGAAACTTTCCCTCTGGATATGGATAGTTTGTTTTGAGTATAGAAATGCTGTGTTTACGTAGCACTGGGGAAAGATTAACTTTCCGACGTAGGAACACACTTAGCATTTTGTGGTTGTGACAATTACTGTTGGAATAAACTGTCGTCATACGCCTGAGAACTGCGTAATACACCAATCAGTCAACATATCCCACAGATGGTTTTTGGCGACGGATGTTTCTTTGAGGGATGGAAGGGAATTTCCTGTTGCTAGTGGTCTCGGGCAGCATGAAGCGGATCCGATTGTGATGTCCTTGTTGCCAGTTTCGTCTAGAGTAGTTTCCTTCACCCATTAGACTGGCACACGCCGTCAAGGAAGGCAATCAAACAAATCTTTAAAACAGTCTTTTCAGGATATGTTTGAAATTCAATTTATGTCAGTTGACACAACATCGATAGCTCTAGTGTCGTTGCGACAAATTAATATTTATACATTTGTTAAGTGTCCTAATTGAACCGATGTACCCTCTCCTTTAGGGCAACATAAAGCTGATCTGTTTGTTCGTGGCCAGCACGCAATTGTTTGAGTGAGATAACCATAAGTAGGACGTAAAACCCCAATAAAACGGTGTCATCATTGTGTATTTTTATTTGTTTTCAGTTATGGTGAAGGTGTTCTCGCTTATCCGATCATGACGTGGTTCAGGTATTGTCGAAACATTAATTTCGCTCCATGAGGGATGCAAAGTTTTCCAAATTATATATCAAAAGAAAGAGGATTGCCAACAAATAATGATTTAAATTCAATATATTTTATTTATTCAATTTTGCTGGTTTGATAACCTATATCTGGCTTACATTGAAGCACTACAAACATACTGTACAATAGAACACTGTACAGATAAGGTATTTAAATTCACAATTGGAACGTGGGTGAAATGAGCATGTATCTGATATGTAAAAGTTCTGAAATTTGCCAACAAGCGACGTAAATTAATAAGATGACCTAAGCACAATTTTAAATAGGGTGTACCGAGATCTTTTTATTAAAATTTTAAATTTTAATCCATGTTCATTTCACCTAAATCCAATACGTTAAGTTTTCAATTGTGTACAAAAATATTGGAACTATTTAGAAAATGTACAAATAAAATAATAGTTAAAAAACAAATGATGATTGTACTTAAACAGTGCACTTTAACGATTTTCTAATCAACCAAATACAACTTTGTTAAGTCTTAATAGTGGAATTCTTAACTTTTCTGTTCATGATTTCGGTAAAATATTTAAGATGGGAACACTATATACATAAAACAGAATAACAACACGCGAGACAAGAAATAAATCAAGAACAGAATTTCAAACAGGCAATATCTTCCAACGTCTAATCATGGAATATATGCTGGAAAGCAAAACAAATTAAAAACCTTCGTTAGGAAAGTAATAAATTAACCACATTGGAAGAAACAGGATTCCATAAACCTATACTAAGTATTATAACTTATTTTTGTTCTGGTGATCATAACACATTCTGGAATTGGTACTGTATCCGCTTCTCGTGCATTATGTGATTAGGAGTCCTATCAACTCCCTCCATTATTTGAGATGATGTTCTGTCTCTATTCAATATATCAGGTTTTAACATTGGAAATTTGCAGGTCGTTAATCAAATGATGAAGACTATATCTCTGCAAGGTTTCCGGATTCAGCACCAGCTTGGTTTGTCATCGCTCAAAGCATTTCAGGAAACTACCGAGACGCTTGTGACCTATGAATAGTTTATTTTAAAATATCACAGAATATTTACAGCTACAACCTATCAACAATAAGAGATTACCCTACAAGTGACGTCCCCCATGAAAATAAAGCTTTAATGATATAGGGGTCTATAAGTAAAAGATGTATTTCATACAGCGGCAGTTGGATACTGGTTACAAAGATATTAATAAGGGTAGATAAGCACATTGCATAAATTTTTCCAGTTCCTAATGTGTTCTAGTAGAGCATCATATAAGTGAAACTACCTTATATATATCACGAAGATCTTACTCCAAAGAACTTATTAAAGTAAACGATGTGAAGTTTGAAAGAGATACTAAATTTCGTGGGTTTTTCGAAACATTTCAGTCAACTACAAATTCTAAAACTTTCTTTGTAAATTTAGCACAGCGTCAGCGAATCCTAATCGTCAGCCAGCTACCACGTGTGAATTTCCTGTGATAAAAAGATGGATGGATGAAGTCTCTATTTATTAAATGATGATGAATCTTTATCACAAGGTCGTTGGGCTTTGGAAACACAAATTCTAGATAAGATGGGGAAAACAATTTCTGCCTGATTGTCCGACATAAAATACTGTTGAAGTAAGGATCTGTCCCTTGTCGTAAGAAGTCTTATGTACAAAATGAAAATCACCATTTATATTTTACTTAGTGCACCAATTGAAGAAGTGTTTTTTTTAGTCCTGCCTACTCCAGGGGAAACAAACCTTACTGTGCAGTAATTTAAAGCACTCGTTTCATGTAGTTCATATACATCCCAGTAAAAAATGTCTGCTTTTTCGTGTCACTTCACAAATAGCTGAATTAAAATGCATAGTTTTTTTTAAAACCTCAATCACAACCAATAAGTTTAAGTGCAGTTTCCAGTCCATACTTTCTGGCTTTTACTATACCCGAGTTGCAACCTGTACGATTTTGAAAGGAATAAATTACATTGTCATGCTTTGGAACAGCACACTGGATTTTTTTTTTACACAAAACACAAAACGGAATGGTGTTTTTGTGGGCCACGGAAAGCTAATTTGCAAGGTAGGACCAAGCATCAGTTTTCTGTGATGTCTTGATTTCAAGGGTGAACCATGCCGTAGATTGGTTGTTCTCTCCTCTGCTACAGAAAACAATTACGCTGCAATGCATTGAAGAACAATTGGCAAAAGTCCAAATTGCTGATTGCGACAGTGGCTGGAAATTTGCATAGCCTGAAGGCCTAACTTCTTGCCTTACTGACGGTACCATGGGTTTTGGGGGATTTCAATCTTCGATTTGACAACTCTGGCATGTTGACCACTGGCAAGCATAGATTACAGCCTCCACAAGGTATTATGGCCAATCCAGGTTACATGGCTGCAAGGCCTCTAGCATACACCCTCTCGGGGCCCCTTCCTGGAGTCGATTTACACAGTTGGAATTCTGATGTTATAACTAAGTGCTCACAACCGTTGTGCCACGAGAGCACCACATATCACTTAGAGTGTCCTGTAAGAAAGAGTCTGTATCTCCACTCATGAACACAACGGCTGTGACTCCTCCTCTAGCTATAAGTACACTTTATTGGATTTGTGTGCTGGCTTTGTTTCTGCACTGCTGTTTGGCAACTTATTGCTTTTTGGTGGAACGTTCAAAACAACATTTAATTGTTTATTGGGATACAAATTAGGATCACTTTGTCCTGTGTAATCGTCCAATTGATTTTGGCTCTTGCGCAATGGTAAAGGTGGTAGTTTCCTATCTCGCATCATAGAGTCTGTATTATTAGCGGGTCTTCTGCACTGACTGACCATGTAACCTGCTCCAAATCCAACAATCATTGACACTACAATTGCAACCACGATAGCTATCGCCAAGGTTGATACAGCAAATACTTTATCTCCTTCAGTAGCAGCTCCTACACTGGGTTCTGTAAAGGAAGCAGAAAAGTAGGTTTAAATTTGAGTGAAACAGAGGACTTTGCATTCAATGAGATAAAAATGACCTTGCGTTGACCAACCGCAATTAAAACTTGAAAAGATCGTCTGCTGAAATAAAACAAAGTAAAGTATCTATCCTTATTTTAACAGGAAACTTGATACAGAACTATCTCAGAATCCATTTGTGCAACTCTGAAGAACAAGAAATGATTCAGGAAAGCTGGACAATATACGAGAGTCGAGCTCCCAACTGAGGTTTCTAAACTAGACACAATTCCAGACAACTCAATTGGCTCCTAGGGTGAAATAAGTAAGAATTCTATATTCCTTCATTGGGACAAGCGATTTTAGGAAGAGATCAGATATTGTTAGAGGTGATACTGGTGGCGACAGATTGACTGAAGATGTGCTGCGTCCCTCAAATCAAACTGGCCAATCAATTCATTAGAAGAGTGGCTCAAGTAGCCAGCTGTTCATTAAGGCTCTTCCGCTTTAGCTGATATACATCCTTGGGCTTCCCAGGAAGATCTCCAGTCATTCATGGTCAATTACCACTCTACAGCCACTTTTTAACGAGAGGAGTTGATCAGCCATCATTAATTCAAGCACATCTAGCCTGGAGATTCACCTATTCTTCACCAAGGTGTCAGTCTATCAGAACCAGGTAGAGAATTTCCTCCAGCTTCAATAATAGAGTTAACGATCCTGTCTAGGTAATTTTCATCCACAGCCCCCCCAAAAAAATTGTACATCATGGACAAGAGTAGTGTGTACTGTCTAGAGAAATTAAGCCACAATGAATGCAAACAAGGAAAATCGGAGTCTCCGCTACGTGAACTACACCTAAGCAAACAAGGAATCTTCATTGGGCAGTTCTTGTTGATGTGTAATTTGATGAAACCTTTTTTTAAAAAATATTTTTCTTCACGCCAGCAACTGAAAAAGTTTCATAAGCGATTCATGATGATTAGATGGACAATGTGAATGTTTGAGTCCAAACAATGATATTAATGTCAGTAAGGTAAACACTGTTGGTTAATTGCTTAGTATGTTGAAGACACATCACCCAATTTTGACCATAGCCTATCACCATGGCTGCCTGCCCATAGAAAACGAATAAAGAAGAATAAAAATATAGAGCTCCATGAAGTTGGTAAAATGGCCTTATAAAATGAAACTGTAGAAAGAATAAGAAGGGGGAAAAAAAGAGTAGCACTAAGTAAAGTAAAATGGCCTAATAAGTACAAGACATTGAAAGCCTAGACTTGCTAAGACATAAAAAATTATTATCTGTACTATAGCTGTATTTGTAAGGATAGGAAGTGTCATGCAAGATGCTACAACAAAGGTTATATAGGTGTTTACTTAGATATATATAACAGAGATGCACAGGCACTGTATTCGCTACAGAACCATTGTTGATAGGCTGGCAAAAGAGGTAATGTGTCTTACCGTGGGATAAAATCTGATTGGTGCGTTCCTCCTCTAATTCACCACGATCTGGTGTGACAACATTGTTTACATCAGCTGTGGGGTAAGAACAAATAGTAGCAGGTTAACAGAAAGCCATAACACCGAGCTCAGTGGTGGTGTCGTGAAGGAACACGTCATAACGTTTAACTCCTCTCTATAGTTCTTTACCAAAGTCAAGATAATTAAAACTTATAACAATATAGCTTTGAAAATTGATATATATATTTTTTTTTAAGCAATAATTTTTAGCCATGAGAGCAACAAGGAATACAATTTATCTTTATTTCCAACATATTTGACTTTTATCAAGCATTTATATAGAGCTCCTTCACCACATACCCCATACGTTTAATTCAAATCAATAAAATACACCAATCATGCAATGTTACAATAGGGATATTAAACTACTGGCCATGTTACATGTATATGCTCAAGCAAACAGCACTCTTTCACAAAAATATTTAAGAGATAAAAAATGTATTTTCATCCAATTTAAGAAAAAAAGTAATATGACATTTGTAGGAGCATATACAAAACCGGCAATGACTACACAAGCAGACAAAACAAATGAAAACCAATGATGGGACAACACTGAAGCCATATTACACCACAGAGCAATGAAGGAAGCAATAAAGATAAAAGCATGAGGAATATTAAGACGGTAAACATACAGATACATGCAATTTACACAACATCAAAGTGGTCTGAACACATGAAAAGCAGACATTAGGCATACAACACTGCAGATGAATACACACAAGCATGCTTTAGTCAATAACCAAGGCAAAGATTGGAGAAAATATCCCCTCATTCCGGGTATATGTTGCAGTATGTATGTTAGAGAAGCAGTGATGTTAGAACAAGATATAGGACATGAAGGACCGCTCTCCCTTATCTGTCACCGTGATACCCCTATAAGCTGTAGGAGAGAACTAAAGGTACAGGATTCCAATACCCTTCTACATAACCCTAGAGACACCTAAACCACATCTATGTTAGAAGTACACTGGTCCAGCTGTTAGTCACAATAGGCTGATTGATACCAAGCACACACATATTTTCCATCAGTAGATATGTGGGTGGGATTTAATGCAAAATGTGTGTTGGGACTATATATATAGGTGTTCCACTACACTGACCCGTTGTGTTTGTGCCGGATGGTTGTCCCACCCCACTGGGGAAGGACGCTGGACTGTTGATAGGCACACTGGGGCAAACACATTTAGGAGGTGGAGGACAAGTTTGATGTATAACTTTCCTCGTAGAACTAGAGACTGTAGAAGTTTCTGGTGGTGGTAGTGGTGTTGTGGTCGTTTCTGGGAAAAGGATAAAGTAGATTATAACAAAAAAAAAATATCGACTTGAAGCCGCTACAATATTGTCCATGCTTAGGAAGACCAATTGGAGAACTTTCTGATATGGACAGTTCCTCGAGATCGAAGTGTTGAAGAAATCATTTGCACATTATATCAAAACATCTCCACTGACATTACAATATCATTCATGCTTTTGGAATACCAAGGATGAGTTGGTCTTGTGACAATGTATTCCTAGAAAACAGAACTACACAGCATGTTGTACACAATATCACAGGTGCACATGGAGGGCCTAATTGTTAATTACCAATATAATGATAGGAAATCATTTCAGAGAGCCACTGGAATTCTTTAGAGTGAAAAAGATAAAAAAAATTAACATTAAATGCAATATGTAAGTATTATTTGAGAGTAGACAATGTCAAAGCATATAACATGCACTGGGGCTTAAGAAGTAAGAAATAAAATAAAACAAAAATGTCTAATACACGTTTTTTGATAATGATTTTCATTGCATCCCTGAGAACACGGTCAACCAACAGACACCTGCATATCAATTTGTTACGCTGCCTCATTTCCAAACCAAAATTCTCAATCAATGGAAGCATATCGCCACCAACGGCAACAGAATAAAAATGTGTGACCTAAAGCAAATAATTATGATAATCGGCTGGTACATGTATATACTCATACCTGTGACCATAGCTCTACCTAATTAACTGACTAATTAGCACAAGCTATAAGAAACACTCACCTGTATCCTTACAAAAAGAATGGACCCCTGTTGTAATAGCTGGCAACCTGGAAATCAACAAAATTAAACTTAAAATAAATAAATTTTGAGTTATTACTTTTTAAAATATTTTTTTTTTGTAAGGAGAAGTATATAATATAAATATTTCTATGAACAATATCAATGATCAAATATTCGTTTTGAAGACCACAACTAACTTGGAAAATTTCTATAATCTTTGATGATTTATATTAAGGTTTATAACAAAGTATACACAAGTTTTAAAATAAAAACTTTAGCAAGTGTGTGAATAAACTTTAACCTTCTGAAACAACCGCTATAAGTATTTTACATTCAATTAAATGATCCACTGAGACAGCAATTGAAATTATTGTAAACCATTGTCATACGAGAAGTGTACAACATGTGGCTTAAGGAGCAGTGGTGTACATGCTGTAAGAGATTATGGCACTGAGGAAAGGACTGCTTACCCTCTGTTAGAGTTAGAACACTTGTCATCAGCCCAGGAACAATAGGGATCCTGTAGGGCCACACATCCGCTGGAGTAAACATACAAATTCAAGGTTAGCAAACTCAAGGAAAAGTAGTAAAAAAAAAAAACAATTTTGTATAAATTTATTTTCAAATATCATTACATGAGTGCTTTATTTACTACCACAGAACAACTCACTGATGGATTTTTCTGGTACAAATAACCGCTTGGAATTTTTTTTTGTTTTTTTGGTTTCATTGGGTTTAATGCTTCACTTAAGGTTCTCTCACTCGTAGGACGGCATGCTAGCCCAATGGATGAAGGAAACCACCCTTGGTGCAACGGACAAAGACAAGACCGTACAAACACTGAAAATCACAGGATGCAATACAGAGAAATCCCCAATAGATCTGCTTCATGTTGCCCCTGAGCTTCAAGAACACCACATCAATTGCATAATATTAGATGACATACCTGCAGGATTTTCTCTCATGACATCTATGAAGTGGAATGGATATAATATTATCACGTGAAATTACAATCAGCTTTTCTATTCCACGTTCTCGTCTGCGATGAACCCGTAAGCTGACAATCGCTTCCTTTGATTTAAAAACCTGAATTTCTTCAATAATGACAGTCTCAATTTCAGCACCTCTGCCTTTATTAATAGCTTTAAAAACTCTGCCATCATCTGTTGAAAGAGAAAGAAATGTAAATAATCTTACAAATAAAGGTTGTATTAGTATTTAACATTTAAAAACATAACCCATTCACATCTGTGGGAATACTAGATACAGACCTATTTATCTAGGTGTCAATCAATAGCATGTGGGTAATTTTTCTAGAGTATCAAATAAGCGACCTAATTGGTTCTGCAATACTGTGCCCACCTGCCTCTTAATGCCACCAATAACTCATAAAATAGGTATAAGTATTTCTAACCCTTCCCAGCAATATAACATTACAGAACAATAATATAAATTTCCAGCTGCGGCTAAAAAAATTTTTACATGTTTTTTTTTTTTAAATTTGAATAAAAACATTTTAACTGTAAACAGTTTTTTGAACAGCAAAAATTCCAGAAAATTAAAATACATAAAAGTTCTGATCACAGGTCATTAACAGTGAAACCTGACTGGCTATTAACCAAAATTAACTTGTTACTAGGAGCTAATCATTTAAACTATTAATGCCAAGATGATGACATAATGCCAATTGACTAAATTATTGCTTACTGTTAATTGTTTTGATAATGAGTTTTTAATTCGGCTTCTTACCTGTGCTAACGAACATGACGTCATAGTAACGGTTATCAGCAGCTAATACTTGCCAATCAATTGCAATGTGGGTAAACCGAGCACTGAAGCAAAGCAAAAATGAAACAAAGAATTATTTAAACATCAATCAGCAGACAAGAGATTACTTTTCTCGAAGGGTTGATTATTAATTATTTAGAATATTATATTACATACCTCGAGCATATATTTTGATGCACTTGAACATTTTTTTACAGAAAGAAGTGAATCTGTATTTAAACACATAAATAACAAAAAACAAAAAATTTAAATTAATGTTCAAGAAACCAGCATCATGTTTTTTGTCTGATAATAACTTTATTTATCAATATTGAATAACAAAACAACATAGATATCATGTTTTCATGTCTAATGAATGATAAATATGGCTTAGATATAGCTCAGCTGTTGTTTCTCAGTGAGATGAAAAATACAAGTAGAATTCAAACTACCACGGAGACAAATGTTCAACATATGTGGATCAGCATGTCTCTAGCCCGTCTCATTACGGGAAATGAATGTGAAAACAATAGAAGAACTGTGAATGAGAGTTGCAGAGTATGTCCGACTTTCTAACAGTGAGGAAGGAAGCTAAGCGGGGAGCCAGGCCATCCGGGTAGCCAATGTACACAGGCATGTTGTCAGGTGCAATTGAGCAAGAATAAAGTGGAACTGTAAACTGGAAAATCCAGAAAAAATATCTTCCAATAACAAGCTACTCAGAGCTCAGAAACCCATTATACCATTTTTGAATATCTCAAGAGACCATGTTGTCTGGATCTGCCACTTGTGTCTGGGAATGCTTGTTAAAAATGCATCCATTGCAGAGTTTCCCAACGACCAAATGGTAGCCATCATGATAGTGGGAAGAAATATGTCCTCAAATGGATTCAATAGCTTAAGTAATCTAACAGTTGCTTTAAGAAATGTAGACATCTCTTGGACTACCATTTGTAAGCCATCAAAGAACTCCGGTATAAAATGTGAGGAATTAAAAACCAGAGGTAGCTAAAGGGTTCAAGGGACTTTAACTTAATGATGGGGTATTTGGCTCTGTCTGGAAGTAAGGCCTGAATCTATTGCAGTCAGACCTCTGTATATATCAGACTTCACACAGCCACCATTCAACTGACAGCTCTTGTTTTCAAAGGCCTGTTTATTATGATAGTCATTCAGGGCATGGCTTATCTGAACAGAATCCTTTAGTAATCAGTCAGCATTCCCCTACAGCCACTGACATATGGAACTAAGCAATACCATCCCATTCCCCTAGTACTACAGACACACTTTACTAAGTGCTGACTGCTAAGTGTAAATAAACACAGGCATAGGAATATCTACATTGCCAACTTAAAGTAACCTGTGACTTGTGTGTGTATATCTAATCCTGGAACTGCTGTCAAAATAACAGGTCTACATTTCCTAACCATTCCACAGAGCTACCATGGGCTGTCCTATATAAATTAACTTATTCTCGATTATAGCTACAGGCAAACGTATCAATTACTGGATTAGATCTAATTAACTGCATTGTAAGCCTTAGGCGAACCTATATAACTTACATAAATATGTTGCACAAACATGCCGAGTCCAATTATACGAACTTCAATTCTCTTCTAATTCAATCAGCATAAAAAATACATCCAATTTTCTCCAATATAGTGTTAAAAAAATTTAAGAAAAAAGTATTCTACGTTCTAATCAAGCAACAAGAGTAAAACTCCTTGAATTATGAAAGCTAACATAATCAAATTTATAACATTTCCAAAAATTATAATGGGAAATAATTTTTTCCTTCCACTTCTCTCAATGATTCCGATTTTACACTCCTGTCAAATTACTTATGTATTTATTCCGTACTGTCGTGGAAAAAGTTTCCAGTGTGATCTCAGAGGCAGTCTGTATCACCAAACGGTGGTTAAAATTGACTTAGGGTCGAGAGAAGATCGTAGATTGGCATGTTCACTATACCACTTCCTGTCTCAACGCAGAGCTAGATTGTAAAACTTTGATGAGTTACTTAGTAGGTAATAAAATTAGAAGCATTCCTTGTGCGGCACTTAAGTCCCAGTAAGGCTGCTGTATTCAGAGGTAATTTCTGTAATTCAATTTTGTCGGTTTGGCAGAACGTGGTGTAAAGAGCTGAAGTAAGAAGTAATGTCGCGTTCAGACAGGGATCCCTAGACGCCAATTGGCTGGTACTGGTCAAGCTGAGGATGATCAAATACTGTAGGAGTTAGAGTGGCCAGTCAACTACATCACACTCAACTAGCACTGATGTAATCAGGTCATCTACATCACTGGCTCTGCCACTCTATCCTGATCAGCATTTTACAGACCCTATATTAACACTGTCTATCAACCGTCAATTTCTGACTTACTAACTAGCCCCTCAACTAAACTGCCATTTAAATTGATAAAATGTCTAGAAAACAAGATCTAAAATCTTGCAATTCTTGAAAGACATAAAAAAAAAAACCTTGTGGATAAAGAAGACGTCTTAATTAGTCGAACTAAAGTCCATCAGTATAATGCTTCATAAAAATTCTTCCCACTTCAACCCATCAAAAGCCCCAAAACTTCAAACTACTTGATAAGTTTTTATGAGAATTAACGCATTTTAAACATCAGGATATTGACTTTTGTGCCAAACCTGGAGACAACCTAGCCAATTACAATTTTGAAAATTTGCACTTGTTTTTTTCCTTCAAAAACTTACTTGAGGTTAGCGAGTACAAGTAATGGAGATCCTCCTGCGGGTTGAACAGCCTTATCCATAAGAGGATGAGACTTGATGAAGGCGAGGATGCGAGGGGGTATAGACTGTTTCGTGTCGTTTACACACTACAAAAAATCATTACAACTACATTAATATATGAAGGAATTTTCCTAATGGGAATCAAAATAACAATTTAAGACCTGTTTCCAGAAACAGACAGTTATTTATTTATATGGTGTTGAATTAATCCTCCAGGGTATTTCGCTTACTGAAGACTTTGTGTTTCACAGGGTTTTTTTTATGAAATTTAGTAAAAAGTTTATGTACAGGACACTTTTAAACTTTCTTATTGTATAATAGATACCAAAGAATGTGTACACATATATAGAAATAGTATTATAAATATAACTGATTAATTTCTGGTTATGCTTTCTTTCGTACAAATCTTACCTTATCATACTCAAACTCTGGTACATCTTTGGATTCAACTGGTAACCAATTAGCATCGACCTTGTCTTGACCTTTGAATGGGCCCCTGAAGGCCGCATCTATGTCTGACATACGGAAGGCACAGACAGCAGACCCAGATATGCTGTTCCTGGAAACATATATAAGAGAAATGTTTGAGTGGAAATTGGACTTTTTACATTCAGTTGAAATGAGTACCATATAGAATTCAACTTTTTGTTTATCCTGCATTTATATGTGCTCCCACAACTTAGTTTCATCGATGGATTGGTGTTTTATGCCATACTCAAGGATAAATCATTTATAGGACGGCTGTATATACAAACAGCAGTAAAAACTTCCACAAATGTGAAGTGTTTTGCTTTCTACAAATTAATCTTCCTCCGGTGCTTAGTACAGGCATCATAACTAAGCTCTGAACAAACTACCCTTAACCAGAGGAACACAGAGTATATTTGTGCAAACTATGCACATTCAAAACAAATACAGGACCACATGTGTAATCTAAGATACGGTTATTTAAACATAAATGTTTACTGCATGAGTTTGAAAAATCGCATATTATAACACACATAAATGATTAAGATAGCGAGAAAACAAAATAAATGAGACTTACAGTGGTGTTGTGAATATACCATAGACCATGTCTGTTCGGTTTCCACTGTTGTAGGTGGGCATAAAATTACCTTTTCCAAGTAAAGATGTAGCCTCTGCAATAATAGAAAACACTTAGTTAAAACACCTGTGTATACCACACATTCCCTAGTCATAAATGCTCTAATCAACAAGTGGTATAAACTGAAAATATGTCAAATCTTGATCATGGAAATTTGAAAACAGAGCAGGATATTGCCACGATACTTACGGATCTCATTGAAGTAAAAGGGGAATTCCCCAGGGATTGAACAGTTGAGTCTGGCCTTGAAGAAAGAACTCCAGTAGCCATTTAATAAAACACCTCCACCCTGGTCCTTCTTGCACACCCTAGCCACCCGTGAAAACACATTCTGTAATTAAACAAAACATTTACCCATTATAAAAATAAATAGAAGCATCCAGAGCAATTTTAAACTGTTTTATAACATTTCTAAATTTAAAGTTTGTATGAAGCGTGAAACAGTTATGCACATAAGTTCAAAATGAAAATTGCGTAGGTTATATTATATAATCTGCTTAAAACTCCTCGACAAACAGAAAGCTTTAACCAAAAACTCTAAGCAGCTTAGTATAATCCTTGCTTTTACCATTAACACATGGGGATAAAGCAAGGCTTAGGATACTTTCCATTATGTAAGGTTACAATGTAATTAAAGCGGGGGTAAACATTGAGGGATGTGCAGTGAAAGAAATATTGCAATTCTTGATCTGAAGAAATAGCAATATGGATAGGATTATCTTATGAAACACATATTGAACTCTAATCGATAATATATTATAATACAGATTAAAATTACACACATAACCTCTATAACATTGTGGATTTATACACTAAAGGTTTATAGATTATTTAGATAATACTAATCTGTTAATCTGCAGGAACTGAAGACTTAGAAGGTAGTCAATAACATTGGTATAATAAGAGATTATGGTGATCGAGTATTGATCAGATGTATGCGATGGAACATGTCAGAGGACCAGCCACACAGCTAAAGGAGTTCAGTGGGGTGAGGGGGTTTGTGGGGTGAGGGGGTGTGTTTGCTGTGGGGCCAGATTTACTCAGTTTCCCAGGAGTAATTAAGGATGGTCTTCCTTAGACAGCACAGATTTGACCCACAACAGGCCTGGGTGAGCCAGTAAGGCTAGGGGTTCAGAGAAACCTAACTGGACCTTTTACTTTCAGCCAAGTAAGCAAATGTTTACTGAACATGTTTTCCCAGGTCTTACACTGCGATTTCACTCTAATTTACGTGGCCCCTTAAAAACAGGCGCTTGGAGAGATGTGTAGAACAATTTACACTATACAAACACAGACCCGGCTTACAGCAGTTAAAATTTACTCAGGTTGAAATCTGCTTCTCGTAAGAAACGGCTATCATGGATTTAGGAACTGTGCATTGACTTTAATTCGATTGGATGCAGAGCATAGTTAGGCCGAAATATTGATTATTTTTAGCAATAGCCATGAGCGTTTTACACACAGCATTCCTGACATGGATTATTACAAATAGCCAAAGATAATCGTTGAAAAGCTTCTAGTTAAAACTCGATGGCATCATTTCCAACAAATAGTGTTCATTCAATTTTGCCCTCAGGCGGAAAGTGTTTAAAATTTAAAACGAACTCAGTCACATGCCTTATCTGTAAATCCAAGCCGACACATAGTAAAGTATAAATGAGAGTACGCATGATTCTAGATATGAAATCACAAATGTATCCATCGCATGTTTAGACCAAAGACACATTTGGACATAACTGTCATGAAAGGCATAGCATGAATCATAATTCTGGCTTAAACACAACCCTAAAGCTAACCCTAAACTAAACCCTAACCCAGATACTTAATTTGATGTCCTCTGTTACATGACTGACCCACTTTTCAAAGACAGTAGCCTCTTTAAAAAAAATTTATTTAATATAAGTAGATAATTTTTCTCACCTTTCCACAATTGATGTTTTCAACTGATGTTTCTCTCAGGAAAAAATAAACTTTTTCTCCATATTCCATAGAGTTGACAAAATTTGGGTCTGAAAAAAAATATATAAAATAAAACATGAATTATCTAAAAGTTTGATATAATAACAAACCATTACTCATGCTCTTTCTATGTGAATACAATAGTGTACACAATGTATTACAAAAGCGACATTCAAAACTACTGAAATACAAACCCAAAACATTAAAAAACAAAATTACATGACAATATCGTGATAGGTATACAAACAAATATTCATATTAGGATTGATAGGCTGGTTTACAATAGTTGAGGAGAATGGCACCAGTTTGGAGGTGTATGGTCATACAGAACAATGGCGTTTTGAAGGATTGACTGTGTACTAGTCACCATACTGAGTAAGTCTGGTGGTGTGTTAAGTGTTTCATTGTCATCAAAAAGATGAGACAAAGGGGAGCTTTTGAGCCCAGGAATTAGGTTAAAACTACTTTGTCACGAACAATGGCCTCTTAAATTACAGTTAATAGGGTTAAGTGAGTGAAGGCAGACAAAGATTTTACAGGCCACATGTTGTTTGGATCTTAAAATCCAACATCACTCAAGCTAAAACTATAATAATCTTCACTATGTTTGGTTGGGATTTTATGCCATAAAATTTCATTCATGAAGAGGCGTGTCAGCCCGATGGAAGGAAACCATGTGACTGGCAACATCCAATCACAATATGGGACACAAAATAGAAACCATAGCAGACCAACTCCTTGATGCTTGGGGCAAAAGGCACTCCTTGTAAAGTTTCGGATACAAACTCAAATTACAATCTCCACAATGACTTCAAATCAAAATGTGGAAAATAATTTTCCCACACAACTTTACTGGTGACTGAAATATATCACATTCATTGCAGACTAAATGTAAACAATGCTTTAATAGAAATAATTTTATATGGCAAAACGATTTTTTTAAAAAATTGGCTTTCAATCTGCGGCACAAACTGCTACAGCTTGTGGAGAGGTGTCACTGAGGTTAGGGTGACAGGTGCCCCTTCTTGGACAGCATACAAACACACAACATCCCCTCTCCACATCCTTTCTATGTTTGATAGGGGAAATCCATACATGCCCAAAACATAAGTTATTAAAGGAATGAGAAAAACCATCAAGAATAATCCAAATAACCTCTTAATCCTCCCCTTCCTATATTTTTTTGGCCTCTTAAACCTCTTTTCTGTGTGATTTCATGCTTTACGAAAGAAAAAAATCTCTTTTTTTTTAGGGATGAAAGTTTTTTTCTTTCATTCTTGAGGCATATTCTGAGGTTTATAGCCAAAAATCAATTCATAGATTTCTCTGCTTGGCTTAGTGTTTCTTTCCGCTTCACAATCAAACTTAAAAGTGTTTTTTTATTCAAGTGTTTACTTTAACTTTCTCCTTTCTCCTTTCTCCCAAAGAATTGATCTCTTAAATTTGAGCATATTGTCAAATTATTTTTGTGTTATTGTATAAAAGCACAAGTTAGCACTTTTTTTTCTAAATAGAGGAAACTTAACATTTCCACCTAATTTTTAAAAACGCTACATGATTAAGCAGACAGAAAGATTTCCTTATAAAAAAAAAGAAACCTCTGGCAATATTTACTCCTCAGCCAATGTAATCTTTTAGTTAAGCTCAGCGTCCAGACAACTGGATTGTTAAACATAGCCATTGGGATACGATTTATTTTCATTGGATATGAATGATACTCTTCATCCAGAAAAAAAAATCATTAATGGGGATAAAAAAAAAAGTTCAAGTGGGTTTGCTGTTTACCGAAAGGACTAAGTGAGGAATATACAACCAACAAAAAAACCTCATCTGGATTGTAAGTCCTTGTTGAAAAGACATGGAAAAGGCGTTCATTCAGGCACTTTGTAAAGATTACTACAGGCAGGCCACTGAACCGACGAACTCGCTATGTTCAATAAATCGAATAAATAAATTGATGACATCCTGTCCCAATTGCTTTTTCGTTACGCAGGCTTATCCAGTGTTTGCTCTAGCGGGATAATCATAGGGGGATGAGAGTGGAGGTAGAGCGGGATCTTACCGTTTAGCCATTCTGAAGCTCGTTGTGTTCTGATCTGGTTACGGAAAATGAGAGGATCACGATTTACAATATCAGCAACAGTCGCAGCGTATAAATGGCCACCTGTAACAAATATAAGAAATAGGGTTAAAATAATAAATGGGTACTGCCTGTGTCTTTTTTTTTTTTTTTTTTTTTTTAATACAGATTTTGCTGTTTAAAAGTAATTTCACTTGTAAGACGTCTGGGAAGTTCTGAAGAGCAGCACAACTGTGTCACAATCAGCACAACGAATGTTCTGCTGGAAAATTATTGTTTCTCAACAGGTGACGGCATGAATATACCTCAATAAACCAGTCGTTACCTGGAGGACTCAGAGACATGTTTGAGGCATCCAATATTCTTGATATTGGTCTTTAAATATACTCTTTATTTTCACAATCCTAATATGTTTTTTTAAACATATTTCTAAAATGAGTGAGATTGGCACCCTGATGTGGACTTACAAAAACCTATGAATTATTTCATGTTCTAGATATTAAATAAATATTCACAAGTAGCACCATGAATCAGCTGTACAATTTCAGTTAAATTACAAAGACCTTTTAACTATGCTCCAAATCTGACTAATTCTCTGTAAATTTAAATTACAGTTTATAAAGTGTTGTTAATAGTCTCCGTACATATTTGATGTAACTATTCACTCTGCTGATTTAAACCCCCATTTGAAACTCATTAAAACACACAATGCTACTTGAACAGGGTGACAAGCCAGCGTAAGTATGGCAGAAGTAAAATAGTAATGGATTCATTGTGCTGAATGCCCTACAAGTTTGAAATCAAGTGGGTGTCAGTTGGCTGAAGAAGAGCACTCGTTGCTCGGTTAACTATGCAACTGCAACTGCTGAGCACCTTATGTCAGCAAATAAAACAGATGACAATGTGGATGACAAACACTATTATGGAATGAGAAACAGTATGAGTAATGTTATTCTAGAGAGACTGTAACAAGCAACTTGCAGGAAATTCCCTATTACCAAGGCACTTGTGGAACTCTCCTTTTCAGGAGGTGGGATTGTCTTCCTTTTTGGAAGAGCACAAGGATAAAGCAAAGCCAGGACGACACAAATTCCCTGTGTGCCTACAATTTTGTGAAGATAGCATATCATGGTCGGCAAATATTGAACCTATAAAAACCGAACAGCTCATCTTAAACTAGGGCTTCTTATCTTAGTATGACTCATACATCACTTATTTTTTTTTAAATTCATTCCTTGGGGGCAAAACTTCAACAGAAATAAATTTCTAATCGTACAAAACAAAAAAAATGAGAAAAAAATATATGAAAAAATGTTTCAATTGTGGCATAGCCTTGGGCATTAGAACCAACTTTTTAAAAAAAAATGTAGCGTAATTGACTGGATTATATGAAGAAGTTTATTCTCGCAAACAAATATGGCTTCCAATATGCTGCGCATGTAAAACTGCCAATCATAATTGCACTGTGAAGAAACATAAAAAACGGCTTAGTTCGGAATCAAGGAAGACCACCTGTTACTAAACCACAGAGACGTGGCTGTCATTAAATATTTCTTCCACTTCAGATGTAACGGAATTTCCGTCTTTTTCTCTGATTGACCAAGCATGACGCTGAAGGAGTTGGTTGTCAACCGAGCTTCATAAAGTCCTGCAATTTTATGGTGAGTGGTTCATTTTCCCAGTAGTCATAACATGGTGGCTAAATCCCTTCGGAGTTTTAAAGCGCTCTTAATCACACATGAGTCAGTGGAAGAGCAAGTACCCAGCAGTCTCTAGTGTTTCGCTTTTATACGGCTTCCTTGTCAAGTGAAGAGTGAAAATCGCATAGAGGACAGAATTCAACATTTGCAAACCCTATCCAAGAGTACCTTGCTGTTCTCTAATTAAATTACATTGAAAGATTCCTTAAAAATGTTGCATTGTAGAATTAGACAGGATTCACAAAATTTATAATCATTTCTCACACAATTTACCCACAGCATGTTTTGTTGAAGATAAATTTGATTCTGTGCTTTGAAACAGTATAAATTTCTTCCCTTCAGATCTGTCCAAAGCAATGACTCAACAGATTGCACAAGCAATACTTGGTTTTGTTCATTCAAATAGACTATCTGGAGGATGTTTACAGGCCCAGTATAGAAGGAAATCCACACTCCACCGATCAACAATATTCAACTTTACAATTCAAACAAAGCCTTCTTAAAAACTGTTTTGGCTAAAGATTAATGACATGTAAGGCATCCATTGAAATGGAATTGTGTGTAAAATCCCCCAAATAATGGCCCAGATGGGGATGAAAAGTAGACCCGTTTGTAAATAGTACAGAAATAATGATTAAAAGACTGATCCGGGGATTGTCTTCATTCACAACATAATCCCCTTTAATCTGCATCCCATAGATAAGGATTAAGGTTTAAGCTACAGTTCATCCAGAAAATCTTATCCTCAAGAAAAATCAATGAACTGTTCAATATTGCCTGATCTTATATTGGTTTGAGACCCAATCAACAACCAAGGATATATGCAGCTGCACGACTATGCTCTGGTCAAAGTCTATCCAGAATGAAGAAAGAATCCGGCGGTATTTACATCTGTGTATCTCACAGAGTATCATGATAAAATACATTCCTTGATTACAGTGTCAAGCTATTTTAATTATCAATGAGCAATGGTACTTTGATGCTGTCTGAAAAGGGAATGTTTAAGTATTCGAATGTTAGGTTAGTGGACTGCAAGAGTGAGGAGCGATGGTTAATATTTGACAAGAAATTATACATAAAGGGCTTCCTAGAGGTGAAGGTTTACCTTATTAATGACTATGTCAAAGATGACTGCAGCCTTTATGACCCTCGCTGTTATTGGTCAATGTTTTAGCGTGCAAAGCTCTTCATTAGGATCGCTCAAAGCGTTTTAGAGAAAGACATTAGAGAGATTGCTGTAATTTCAAAGGGCAATGGTAGAGCCCCAGACCTGTGCTTTCCACAGCTTAACTGGGAGAATAAATCAGTGAAATGAAATCCCCATGTCACCTCTACTAAATCGCTCCACCAGTCACCTGGGCCCAAAGAGTCTTCTCTCATTTTGCCTGTGGCCAATTTTCTGAAGGCCTCTTAAAGCAGTAGTCTGAGGTTAACAGGTTTTCATCCATTTTCCCTTGCGCTTGGTGTTTTATAAAGTGATAGTAAGCTTTCTGGGCGACTTGGTGTTCAACACCGTTACTCACTACTTAAAGCCTCTTGTGCCCTCGATCCCTTTTTTGCATGACTTAGCAACGAGACAATTTGAGTTGAGAGCTTAAGTTTTATGAGACTGGAGATTGTTAAATACTGGACAGAAAGTCATCAATCAAAGGTTTGGATCTTCTTGCACCATTCCAGCTTCTCTCGCTTCATAAAACAAGGTGATTTCTTACTGGCAAAATGTCCCCGTTTATGGCACATGAATTTAAGTGTCGCAATAAAAGAGGATATACATAAAGCAAATAGTTCCACGTAAAGGATGTTAAAATGGGAAGTCCGGGGGTATTTTTTGTATTTGAAAAACCTAACATTTCCTTCCTTACGCTGCTCAATTTTAACAAAACTTAGACCTCAAAAGCAAAACAATATGTGTCTAGTCATTTTTACAAATAGCGTATTTGTGAAAAATTTATAATGATCTTGCGATGAAAGGTTTACGAAAACAAATAATGTTTATAGGTATCATGTTTGAATTATCAACTTATTCTGGTTGTTCCATGTTTTATTATCAACTTACCTGCATAGACTGCTGTGCTATTGTGGTTTGGGTCGCCAGGAACTCTACCATTACCGTCTGTGCCAGTTCCTGTACTTCTATAATCCAAACCCTGTTAAAATATAGAAGAGGTTTATCAAGCTAAACAATCACAAGTTGTGAGGGTCTATCAAAGAAACAGTTGGTTTGACGTTCTTAAAAGTATTTCACTTTATATATGACAGTGGTGTAGCTTTTAGAACACAACCCTAAATTATTAAGTGTTTTGTTTTGTTGCAAAATTAATGTTTCTCCAGTGCTAAGAATAGAATGCATGGTAAAGTTTACATTGTACAATTACGTAAAAAAAAAAATAACAATTAACACATTACGAAATTAACATTTTGATTTGCTAGCTTGTTTGTTTAATTGTGCTTTTACCTGTACTTTAAGACATTTCTCTCAAAGTAAGGCATAGGAGCCCAAAGGGGGGAGGAAATCCCCAAGGTGCCATTAGCAAAAATAATAAGACAGAAGAGAAGTACAGACCCTATCACAGGATTGTAAAGAACATGTACACATTTATATAGCTATATGTCACAAGATATTGATTAATAGCTTTGTGTTGCCGTGTTGCTCTGAGAAGACAAGGGGCAACAGGTAGCTCAATCTTTTGACCAATGACATTACATTTAAATGTCATAGGACCTACCTCTTTTTTGTATGTTTTACACCAGGGCTTGAAGGCGTTGGTACCACAGACTAAATAATGATCAGGAGATTCCTTAACCATTATCTGTATATAGTTCTGACATTCCTCCTGCAATCAACATAAACATAGAACATTAGCTAAAACATCATAAGATATAAGTCCTTCTGCTGTATAGCACAGATGAGATTACCACATGTTCATGTCCCTGATATTATAAAAATAAACAGGATATAAAAATAGTAGAAGCTTGGAGATAAGTGAAAATCAAAGAATGCCATCATCCATATCTTTCTACTTACAGGCTATCAATTACATCATCAACCTTCCAAATGATAGCATAGAGGTATAATTTAGACCATATGTTTACATATTTTCTACCGTTTAATAAGAGATATAAGGATCACTGTAAACTAATGCTAGGAAACTAAGTTGAGTTAACATCCACAATATCTTCAAATAATGTACATACTATCTGAACATGTTTGTTTGATTGGGGTTTAACACCCTACTTAATGTTATTTCACTCACATGATGGCGTGCCAGCCCAATGGGTGAAGGAAAACACCACTGGCAACAAACAAAAACATCACAGGACACTCACAGGACAATACAAAGACTTCACAAACATATCGGCTTCCTGGTCCTCTTTAGCTCTGAAAGCACTATGGCAATAAGAACCACCCACTATCTGAACATGTGGCACTGATATCTTTAACACAAGTATAATTTCTATCCCTTCAGACATGACATTACTTCTAACATGGATACATCGATTACAAATCCCATCAGAGGAGGTCTATTTTTGCTTTATATGCTTCTAACAAAGTATAACACACACAGGCATATATGTATAAAAAATAACTACACTTGTTTTTTTACATCACCACCAGTCTACCTTGCCAGATCCTGAAACCACCCACACCGGGTTTTCTCTTATAACTAATGATGTAGTTTTACATCATACCAGATGGTTTATGATTATTAAGCATTTAACAGGTGATAACAAGCTTTTAACACCAGTTAAATTTGCCAAGTATTTTTGTTAACCAGCTTCTACTGTTGCCTGGAAATGTAACAGATTCCACCAAGAAAGTCCTTATTCTGACCAATTCCCTTAGTATTTTGCGGATTATACCCAGCATGAAGTCTAAACTTGGGGAAAACCTGTTTATTACAGGTTGTGAGTATCCCCTTAAAGAAAATTAACTTACAAACACACCTGCATGTATTAAAATGAACTGTTAAAAAAAGGCTATCAGGAAAATGCAATTTTTCTTGACATTTTGGAGGAAGCGGCATAAATTCTTCAGCGTCACTAACTCTAAATTGGTTTGCTCAGTCTAACAAGAATTAAATCACTTTCAAGATCACCTAAGTGCCATGTTTAAGTGACAGGTTGCCTAATCGTATTGAAGCTGAGTTGAGGTGTCTTTTAGTGGCGTGTTTTACGGAACGTCTAACCAATCAGTATCGCTCCATATTAGAGTGGAGTAGCTGTAAGCAATACGATATCTCACGGGGAAACCTTCAGCACTTTCCTATTGTTGAACAAACTTCCAATCCAAGCCATAACAGTAAAATTGTTACTTGTTTGAAAGCTTCTTATGTGGCATAGCTGAAGCTAACAAAGGTTGACAATGACTTAAATTGATGTAAAAGGTGTGAGGCTCAAGGGAGAGAATCTGAAACTTGAACACTCACAGCAAAAGCATAAAAATGCCATTAAACTATTTACAGCAGAAGTTGCGTAATACCTTAGACAATTCGCTGTAATGTCTTCTTAATGATAATAATACATTTTCACACCTTGTAATGATAAGCTAAATTGTCAGTTCCTAATTTGATTTGCTAGTAGCCCATGTTCAAATAATTCTTCTGGTGTCAGAAGTGAGATATCCACAATGTAATAAAGTAGACAATATTATCAGAGAATTGAAGCCAACACGAACAATACACTATTAACTGTAGCCATTTAGCAGCAGTATTAACTTATTTCCATAATGCAAATCTAACGAGAGTGTTGATTGATGGAGAAGCTAACAACTGGCAATGTCTCTCTTCATAATCCTCACGATTTACTAGTCAGTCACAAATCACTTAGCTACATTTCTTCACCAGCAGGAATTAGTTTGATTTGTGCAGGCCATTTCCAAGGAACAAGCAAGCAGGCGAAATGGGACAAAACGTATAACGGCATAGGGCTGCAAGCTTTTTGTCCGTTAATAGACTTTAGCGGCCTGTTGAGGAATTCAGATGAAGCAGATGTAGGGAACAATTACACATGTCTCGAGAGAATAGAAGGCCAGGTCAGCCATGGATCATGTAACTATACTGCCAGCCTATAGTACTAATTTACCACGATCAATATTCCACACACACACACACCAACAGAGGGGTGTGATCCATAGACTACTGGAATACCAGCAAACGATCTAAATGAATTAATGTTCAATGCAGTGTTCTTTAGTGTGTGTTGTCGCGCTAATGTGTCCATCAAAGAGGTGCCATTGTAATAACCACAGCTATTAATTTTAAAAAAAATCTGTTTTCTTTTCTAATTATGAATATGTTTTAATAACTACATATTCCTTCAAAAGAATTTTAAAGTTTATACTTAAAAAAGATAACATTCATATCTGTTTCTATGCCTTGTATTTAAGTATAATTAACAGGTGTTTGGTCTACAGGTAATATATAGTCTTTCATAGCCTAAAGCATGAGGTCTCAGGTACAGTCAAGGATGAAGTGGATGTGTTTTGACTAATGGCATAAACTACAGTCAAATTCGTTTCTCCTAGCTACTATGTATGCCTATATTAATTGGAATGACTATCAAGTTACAGTTAAGGCTTACAGGTTTTGTTTGTGCCTATAATGTGAGTTGATTTGAAACGAAGGTAGATTCTCTTAGCTTCTTTTGACCCATTCTAGTAACCTTTACAAAACAAATACTGGTAGGGCTTGGGGATTTGGTATACAGAAGGGTGACAATTGGGAAGGACGGTAAAGTGAGAAGGGGGTGAGAAGGGGGGACGTAAGATTCAAGATAATAAACAGAGATAAGAGTGGAAAGTATAAGAAAAGAGAAGGGTGGAGGTGGCCTGCCATTGGTTCAATGGTCACATGTCCAGTGAGTTGCCCCTGACCTTCTTCATACAATGGTCCCTTCGACAGATCAACATGTTTCTGCCCCGGGCACCTCTCATCTCCCCACAATTGACAGGTCCTCTAAAGCTTTTCAAAAAGAGCCCAAACCAGTTTTAAAGAACATGCTGAATACTAGACGGGCTTAGCTTCATAATGCCTTTCTTTCACAGAGTTAAAAATAGTCTTATATGTATTGGCATGTGGTGAGTCTCTCCTTAGTGCATGATTCTACCCTATATCCATGTACAAGTACTTTGCTTCAATAAATATATACGCTTCACGTGCGTTTATCAAAAGGAAAATTTAATATATAATTTTTTTACTGCTGTTTTAGTAACCTTTGAAAACCCCCAAAGTATATGAAGCTTATCAGCACTATACACATCATCACACCTAAGTAGTTATTAAAGAAGTTATCTATTTATTATAAATGAAACCTATGCAGCATACTGATAATGGTTTATTTGTCTGGTTTCTAACATCATCCTGAACAGTATGTATTATTGGCTACAAAAAACCCTCTGAATCTGTGAAGAGAAAGCCGAGCTTCCATCAAAACATTGGGTCGACAAACAGCCTTGAAAACTGTGTGGTGTTTTGAAGACGATTCTACAAGCCAATTTACTACCCACTGTGACAAAAACAACAAATTGGAATTTCGCTACACAACCAGACAGGTTTTCAGACAGAGTTAAGCCGATCAGAAATCAGAGGAATACAAACACTAATAATGTGAGAATCGAATAAACACCTCTATCCACTTTTTACACTTCTAAGTCTCTATCTAGTTTTTACGAAGATGAAGTGAAAATACGACTGACAGAAAGTATATTTTTTTTTACAATTTTACGATTGAATCTCTGTCTGAGAGGAGATTATGGTTATAACCATAAGGCCTCCTGTCGAATGAGAGATATTTTTAGGGATTACTTGTCAGTGAAGTTGTTTGATTTACTACAGCATTCTTACTGACTAGAAAAACAGAGATTTGGGAGAAGTTGTGAATTTATCAGACCAATTAAGTAAGAGTGATGGAGTCTGAGGTAAAAGCAGAGACTCAGTTTAAAAAAGTCTGTCTAAATAATAACCTCGTCCCTATGAACACAGTCCAACTGTTTATTTCCATTAGTGCTGGGAAAAGATTTCTGTTCTCAAAATACATACTATGATAAATTTGCAGTCAGGATTTTTTCCAAAATGTTTTCTTTTTTTTTCAGTACATAATCGAAAGGTATAATGTAAAGACGTACATCAATACTCAGATGCTAAAAATAAGCTGTGTTTTGTTTTCTTTTAAAAATGAGTAAGAGACTCGCAAAGAATAATGGCTAACAAGATCAGAAGAGCAAAGAGTTTGTTGTTTCCAGTTTATAATCGAAAGACGTACATCAATGTTGAGATGCTAAAAATAAGCTATGTTTTGTTTTCTTTTTAAAATGGGTAGGAGAATTGCACACACTTAATGCTAACAAAATGAGAAGAGCAAATAGTTTGTTGTTTCTAGGCTGATTTATTCAGAGCGAAATACCCAGGGTCGTTATTCACACACTGGTCAGTGATGATCTACACGTGCTAGGAATATATATATATACTTATAAATGGCTAATGGCTGGGAGATTTTGTGTTTACCATAAACAAGACTAACCATGTACATAGGAATTCAGCATGTCAGCACAATGCATTCTGGTAGAAATCTCTAGGGCCAGAGTTTGATTTAGAAATTCTGACTGAGACATGAGTAATGTGTAGCCTCATTGTTTTTCATTGCGTTTACTTATGTCGGCACTGTGGTGTTAAGAGTGTCTAGATTATGTATGGATCAACAAGATTTCAACGGGTTCTATTAACACCTGCTTAGCCATTATTAACATGGAACACATTCCAAACAAAATACATCGGAACGTGGCCCAATTCAAAAGATTATGAATACAGCTAAGTGCTTAAGAACTTCTGGAATTTAAAAGTTCAGATTTTGGAGCCTGTTGATACTTTGGTATGTTATTTCCGGAAACTATTTCTTTATGAGCAAAAACCTTTGAAAGACAAGCATAGGATATAAGACTTTTTTTACTTACATGACTCTTCTGTTTTCCTTTACATTGCTCAACATCAAAACTTCTAGAAAACCATTCTAATTTCTGAAAATAATATATGAAACTAAAATCAGACTCGTTTATAACCAAAGAAAAATAAACGAACAATAGTCAAACGGTTCTCCGTTACTTATATTATACAATTAGAGAAAAATTTGTCACTTATAGCGAATACAACCACGGATAGCAATAAGATCAGAACTGGGAGCAGCCGGTCACTGTACTGAGCTCTTATTAATCACAGGTAAACTGCTCAGGTGTAACAATTAAAATGTTATGAAATATAATACTTACACTGTTGAGAGATAAGGAAGACAAGCTTATATTATAGACCATATTTCTGCAAGAAAAAAAAATATTGATGTATTTTGTGAATTAAATGTTATTTATAAAGATTATAGAAGCCAAACAATTACTGATAAAAACATCATCAACTTATTAAACATTCATACAAATTTCAGCGATATCTTTACGACTTATTCAGATTAACATCCAGATTCTCCTTACCTTGCTCCTACTAGCATAGCATCTCCATCAGTAAGGAGAATCTTGAAGTGATCAGGAGCAGTTTCGTTTCCCGCAAACCACTGGATTCCATTGTCGGAGCCTATAAAGAAAGAAGAAAAAGACATTCTTAAGTAAAAATCAAGGTAATACTATAGGACAGATTAAGAAAAAGATAAACAAAACAATGCATGTCAGGTATGAAAATATTAAGAAATATTACAAAAGAACTCTGACAAAAGAATCTAAATCCAACAAGATATAAAAACATTATTGAAAACGTAAAGATAAAAAAAAAGGATGAAGGAGGCAAGAATTGGCCTTGACTTTGTGCATTATTTGTTCCTCATTGTTTGGAGAATAGGGAGTAGACAGTGTGCTTGTGTATAGCGCATGGTGTTTGCGTAAGCAGAAGCCTATTGCCCCATACATCTGGCATGTTAAAATGTTCTCCACCCACCTAGATTGATTACAGATTATCTTATGTATGGCCTGTAAATATTATCCCGTCTACTGTAAGACTGACAGGTGCTTCTCATAGAGAAAAGATCAGAAAGTTGTAAATATGGTATAAAACTATACTATCACATGGGAAGTAACTACAGGGTGTACACTTGTATATTTTCTGTAATAGAGTTAGCATGTACACTGATATGTATAGATATTTACCAAAAAAAGCTTAACATGTACCCAGATTGAGAAGCAGATTTATTTTGTTTCTCAACAAAATGTTGATTGAAATTGTTTATGAAAATGACTACATTTGTCATTGTAACTTTAACAAACCTAATGTCTGCTTGACAGGTTTAATCTTCTTGATTAATACTGCTGACAAAATAACATGTATCAGCTTTCTTTAGTAAACGGGATAGTAAATTTACAGCAAAAAAAAAATCTATTTTACGCATTATTCTTAATACAGATGAAGTTTTCACCAAATCTGGATTAACAAGTGAAGATTGTTTTCTGGTTGATAACAAAGCTATTGAACTGGAACAAATTAAGGGGGAGGCCAAAAATCTTTTCTGTGTCAATTGCTGATTAACGCAAGGGCAGGTAAAATCTGATGAAAACAGGTTAGAATAACCTGAAAGGAAGGAGTAAAGGCAAATGCAGATGTTAACAAAATGAAGCGTGACAGGTCATTTTAATGTCAAAGCATCTTAAACTATATAAGTATTTTATCTAAATGTAAAGTGGGAGTATAGTGGTGCCCAGGGGGTCTTATCTGGTCTTTTCACCTGTGATTAAGAACACCTTTTACTAAAATGATGCACACCTTTACGCTAAAGTGAACTTTTCAGGTAAACTTTATGAGGTGTGACTGGTCATATAACAGTCGCTCTGGGGGCAATATGATTTTCACATGTTTTTCTCTTAAAATGTCAAATTACTATTTCAACATTTGACCAATCATCTGGCACTTTTATCCCATACTCTTCTGTGTTATCACATGTACCTTGACACACATGATAAACTGTTCAATTATCTTGTTTGGTTAAGAACTTGTAACTGGTTTTTGTGAAAATTTTGACAGGTGAAATTCCAAAGTGAAATGACTCATTCTAAAGAACCCTGATCTTTTAAATCAACAACTTTACTTAACAAACCACATCCTTGAGCTGTCATTTGTACGGAGACCAATTGGAATTTAAGAAACCAAATATTTAGTTAACAGATTCCATTTTCATGATTTGTGAGATGGTCATCATGAATTTTGAATGACTAAGAAGCAACAAATATAGTATTAATATTTATTGAATATGTAATTTACTAAAGCAGAATCGGTGTGAAGTAAACAGTTTTGAAAGAACATTATACATGTAGAATGGATATGTTCTAAATTGTTTGCTTTAACTAAAACACAAAGAAAAAAAAAAGAAAAAAAAGAAGAAAAAAAAGAAAAAACAGTTAATATCAAGGCTGATAGTAAAATTGATTAATGGTCAGTTGAACTGCCCAGGGAAAATAAATTTGAGATCTTCTGGTACGCTTTATAAGTTTAAAATGTTGAAATATTTTCTAAGCAATTTCACATGTAATTTAGGAGTGCCGTTTCTCCATTTCACAATGGCTAAGCAACTGTCACCATATCTGGAATAAGTTTGTAAGTGCTTTTGTCTAAAACCACAGACATGCTGTTCAACCAGATTTGTTTGTTTATTTGTAAATCTTGATATGGTGTATATTACTTTCTTATCAGTACAGGTAGTAAGTAATACACAGGTCAGCAAGTTCTAACAGGTAAATTAGGTCTACAGGTATATGATTGAAACGGTATCCAAGATCCAACTAGTTCAGTCCCTTTGAATATGATCGGGCTCAATTACACATAGCAACTTTTCATATTTTAATACACCCTTCAATTTCACAAAGTATAAATTTATTGCAGGAACCAGTCTTCCATACACATAGCCACGTGCGTACTATCTTATTCTACTTCATCAATAGAGGGCTGAACCTCAAATCATAGGACACAGCCCCAGTTTCTATGTACGCTACCATACATAAACACAGGAATAATTTTAATCATAAGCTCATACAGAAAATCCATTTTTTTGAACACTCAGACAAACCAGATCGGCTCACAATAAAATTCAATATCAGAACTGTTAAAGTTTTGGGGTAATATATTCTTTTAATATCCCAGACAAGACACAAGTCACGTAAAAATATTGAAAACTTTCACAGTAAATACTGTATTATATGACAAAGTGTCAATCACACTTAATAAGTTTTAAATTTCAGCTTAAGTTTAATATCTAAGAGACCAATTTTTTTTTAAAACATAGGACTCGGGAATCCATGTTGAAATATGATTAATTTGGTTTAACTGAAGTGAACCAGGTAAACCCAATGAATTTCAACAAAAAAAAATCACTAACAGCGCACACAGTAGGCGACATATTTTTTACTGCACCCCTGTCCTAAAAAAACACTTGAGGTAGAGTGTGGAGTATATCCTGTTCTAGTTAATTTTAAGTTCTTTAATATACTATATAAAATAAACAGAATAGGAATGTCAAAAAATGGCAACTGTCACTTTTAATTTGTGTTACTTTGTTAATTAAAGGATATAAATGGACATGTTTAATAAAGCCGATAACAAGTGTACCCTCCCTCTAAAAAAAGAGGCTAAAGAAGAGGGCCTTGATGAAAATAGGCACAAAAAATAATAATTCAATGAATATACAAAGGCTACAGTGTGACAATGTTGGACCCAGATATATTAATGTAACTGAGCCAGACTTTGTCAAAATAACAAAAGACTAACTCATATTATTTGATATACAAACAACATGTACATGGATTGCACAAGGCAACACTGTTACGATGTGTGAGAGAAACAGAAAAAAATTTGTTTCACAGTTTAAGGTGATTGGTCCTTCACATAGAGACCCACTGTTCATTGCCAGTGTAAAACTAGACAATTGTAACAGCTAGCTGTTATTAAAGGGACCTTTATAACTGTGTCCAATTATGAGACAGACATCTACTGTGTTTAAACAACTCTCGTGTTAAATGTAGTAACATAATATCTGGGTAAATTACAGCCTGTGTATGATTGTACAAGAAAAATTACTCTAAAAACATTGAGGTTTTTTTTTTGGTGAGTAAGATCAGTATCATTGGTGTATTCCGGAATACTTTTTTTTTCTAGGTCCAGGAAAAGAATAATTTGAAATCAAACAAAAAAAGTAGTGCAACATTTGAGTTGTAGATTTGTAACAGCCAAATAACACCTTATTAGGAGGATCCGCTGGTACATTTTTTCCCTCTGATTTTTTTCTCTCTATGTGAACGTAAATTGCACTTTGATAGCAGTTGGTTGACAGTCAGACAAAAAACTTGCCTGGCCTTACACTTGGAGTAATAATGAAGTGTAACTAATTTACTGGTTCAGTTCATGCATTTGTATAACTAAGCAACAGTCAAAAGAGAGGTGTTGTGTTCATGTGGAGGAGACAATGCTGAAGGGGTTGTGCAGCAAATGCGAAGAGCACTTGAAGTTTTTTTCTGAAAGTTGAATCAACTCATGCAGAACGAAAGCAAATAATAGCTATTTGTTCCTTACACAAGTGCAATTGGACAAGGGCACAGCCCATAACCAAATCCAAATCAGTCATGTGTCAAGTCAACTCAATATACTAGACTGATTATCTCTTTGACTGAGAAAGCAACAATCGCTAATCCCTAACTATTATGTAACACATATTTAATGAAAGTTAACCATGCCTGAACCTGTTTCAATTAGACATATGTTTCTAAGGCAACAACAAAACCAATGAGCTGCCAACAGACACTGTAAACACTTGATGGCAGAAATTGAACTTAATAATTTAAGTGTTGTTAAAAACCTTTAAAATTGTATATGTTCCCTCTTGGATACATTCAAATAATCGCTTTAATAAGCATTCTGGCAACTAGGTTTTTGTGGTTAAACCACCAGAAAAAATAACTTTAGCTAAAGTAAAGGAACCAAAAACTATAGCTACATTAGAGTAGACACGGACAATTAACTGCTCTCGATGCAATGTTTACTCTCCCATGGTTCCACAGAACTAAATTCCTGAATGCAGCCAAGTTACAGGAGCTGTACAAATCTGTCATAAGGAGGAAATAACTTTAGAAATAGCCTCCTCTTGTAGACAATGTAAACCCTATCCTGGTCTTTAGTTGCAATCATTCCCCAACACACAGTGACACTATCTGAGTGAGAAAGGTCATCCAGATAACACTCTGTACCTGCAGTCAGTCACACACTAATCCACAGGTGTTCATGAGCTCTTCCCCTGGCTCATTAACGTCAGGTGTGTCTGCTAAAGACAATGACAACCAGGTTCTCTAGAAGGATACACAAGTAACCATATTAAACGACTTTCTACTTCTTTCACATAGCTTAAGATCTTGGCTTATAGTCAAGGGTACTTCACTACTACTAATATTTATCTTAGGATTCAAAAGGAACAAACAGAAACAAGTTTGTTCTTCTTCTAACTCTGGACCCTCCCCCCCCAATATACAGAGCTGTAATAAAAATATCTTTCTTGGTGCATTTTAATAGAAGACATTTGATCCAGGAATTCAATATGTTACCTCTGTACTTAGCTTCACCCACCTCTACAAGAAACAATTACTTACTGACCAACTGACAACGTGAGAACGTATTATATGCTTTATATGCAGTTATAACAGTCAGCAACTATTATAACTGAAAATATAAATACTTTTGTATCATATATACAAATGTTTTATTTCTTGTGTGCATGTGTTAAAACGGCCTCAGAAAAGATCAAAAGAATGTTGACTGAGCTTATTAACCCTCTTTAAATAAAGATTATTATTACGATACTATTATTATTAATGTCTCAGTCAGGCTGTATTCAAGGGTGCAAAATCAATAGTGCAAAATAAAGTCAGATCACATAGAGTTAATCTCCATTGAGAAATAGGCTCACAGAGTACCATTGTTCTATTTCTTGTACAAATGTGTTGAAATCTGTTGATTATTTTGTGATCTATTAAACACGTTTTTTTGTTAAGTCATTAGTGTTTGCTTTATTTTAATTGCAAATGACCGCAATGTCCGTGTGTATTATATGAGATGATAAATGATCAATACTGGTTATAGAGTACACGCATTCAACAGATTATTTGTGATTAAATATGAATCAATTATCCCATGGAAGTATTTAGGTCTGGTATTAGCCGAGTATTGTGCCCGATTTCCATCGGGTCTTTGATACAGGTGAGGAATTGAATGTTTGGAGCGGTGATGAACACGAGATATGGTATGTTCATTCTGTGAGAGCCACCTGAGCTGTCATTACAGAGAGAAAATGGCTTAAACAGGTCGATAACACTGATGTAAAGAGCTGCATTCACGACCAATAATACCAGCATCCCTTGATCAATATGGCTTCAATAGGGTTCTTTTGGAGGCTATTCATAAGGGTTACTGCTAATGTCATCATGGAGCAATGCTGGTGTACAGTACATTGATCAAGGCAATGCTTGTTGTCAGTGATTAGAGCATCAGAACACGGGCAATCCCTTGTTGATTATTGAGCCAGCCAACCCTGGGTTAAAAGAGGTCGCCTCATAATCAGGCCAATGAAGACAAGAGACCAGTTTACAAAGACCAAGTACTATTCTCAACAAGCAACCATTACTAATTAGTCACATTCATCACAGGCATTAAACATTTTCCATCCACTACCAAGAACCAACTGCCATTAACTGATACTGCCTGAATTGTCCAGAGCTACTGAGACATATCTTTACAGAAGTAGATAGCTGAATTTAATCGAACCATAACAAAAAAAACACATCCCCCCAAAAAAATGTTGACATTTAACCATTGAAAATCTTGAAAAAAGATGGCCAACTTCACCGTCACACTGCCCTCAATGTGATGCTTTTCTATTTACTTTCGTTCGAGAATAAGGAGGTTTCGATATCTATTTAAACAAAAAATTGGCAATGGACGATAATATCAAAAAGAAAATTTTGGCCACAAGCTCGGCAAGAATCTCTTTGTGAGGTGAATTTAGCTCAGTGGGATAAAATAGCAGTTATATTTTTGGCAGTTCAGTTTGAAATTTCTCAGGTGTTTTGGCCTGGTCAAGTAGTGTGCTGACCTATTCTCAATCCATGTGGAACACAATCAGGTATAGCAGGCTGAGGAGATCCTAACCATGCCAAATACCTGCTTTGTACACACTGGTCTAGATTGTGAAAGATCCAACAGTTTGGCTGCTGCTAGATAAAGCATTCTACACACACTAGAAACATGTGGCCCGTTGGCACAAACCTGAATCTGTGTTGATCAAAATCATGCTATACATACTGCACTGTTCATTCACGCTTATTTCGTTCATAGTTCTCTGCTGCCAAAATCTCAAGCAATTGTGGCTGATTACTATAGCGAGGTGGTTTTGGTGTTTGCACTGAAGAGCATGGCCTAAGACGCTGTTCACGATAATTTGAAATAACGAGTACACGTGGTTAAACAGTCCCTCGGTGAAACAATACCTGTGTCCACAGTCACAGAAATTATTCCTCATTTTTATCAGGTAAATATTAGTTCCTGCTATCTCCAGATTTATCATCTACATGTTAAAATCGGACGTGTTTTCCAATGTGACCAACATCACCTGTGCATTTGTGTGTAATCAATAGCGGGCATAGCCAATCAATTTGAATACCTTCTAAAGATTAAGAAAATTAAAATGCTGACATGTTTGGTTAAAAACTTGTAAAGTGTCTTTTTTATTCTAACACCTTTCCTCAACATCCAAGGGGATCATGATAAATAATGTTATAGTCATGAGCTAAAACTGAACAATTCGAGAATTAAAGCCAAATAGTCCATAAAAAGTCTCAATGGAGAGAACTTTAACTAAAGAGCACTCAGAGATATTAACAGCTAAGTCACACATGCCCTACTAGATCCAGTTCATGCCTCCTTTAATTGGTAGCATCTCTAGAGAAAATGGTGGTAGCTTATTTCGGAATCCAGGGCCATAGAGGTCTCAATACCATTTTTAATGAATTTTCCCCTTCTAAACTCTTCTGGAATCTTATTTAAGTTGATATCTAGTAGTGGATGTTGTTCTTAAAGGCTGTCGATCAATACAAGTGTGAGGGAAAAAACCCATCCTTCAATAAATTTATGAAATTTAGGAGACTCTGATTTATTTATTTGCAGTTGAGTGCACAGCTCACTGCTCAAGGCATTTCCACAGCTCTTAACACAACTAAACAAATTCAGTTAACTCTTTTTACTTACAAAAAAACAATTTATGGAAAGCAGAGATAGCAAAATATTTACTTCATGCAATTCGCAGTGACAATCAGTTGGCTTCGGCGTACATCCTCTGGAAATCTACCCAGGAAAAAAGCTGAAGGTGAATTCAACGAGAATACGATTCCCTATGCCTTAAGCTATTATTGATTACATTAGTGGGCTATAAAATTCCCCACCAAACAGCGAGGGGGAGGATGGATCTGTGGAGACTGAAGGATGAGAGGAAGTTGAGGCTTCCCCCCAAAACCCCAGAGATACCCTGAGAGCCTACAGCCAGATTATTGTATTGGCATAGATTAACCAGTCTGTTTACGCTCCGCAACCATAATTCTATTCATACAATATTTACTGACGTAAGGTCTTTTTGCGCGACCACAGATAAAATATTCATCACACCTTAGCTTATTTACCTTCTGAGGGACAGTGAGGATAATGGGAATTGTGAAAATAATTGGCTGTTCGTTACAAGATGGACCAGTGGATGGACGGTTTATGCTGGTTGTTACAGCCATTCATTCTCAGAGTCATCAGCACGAACCTTGTCCGATAAAGCCAGTCTTCAAACATAGATTGAACGAATCTTTGGAGATATCAATAAGAGGCTGTGGAATTGTGGGATCTGATCATCAGACTAAAGCCAAGGCCATGTTGCCCACTTTCTCTCACTGATATAATAAAGAAGCATTGAAAGGAGTTGATAAGCTGTGAGTTTGCTGTCTCCTTGTGTGTATCTTGTCCCTGCCTTGGCTGATCTTACCCAATCCAATCTGTGACCGTGAGGAATGCTTAATGTCTCAGCCTTACAGGAATTGATGACAATCCGGCATGTCTCAGACAAAGGTGGACGAGTTTAGCAATGGCCATGTCCCTTCATTTCTCTGGCTTAATGTCACACCAGTTTCGAAGACAGATTGTTCCATGTGGTGGAATACAATACAGACATAAACATTGTCAATGCAAGGAATTGACATTGATTCAAAATGTCAAAAGTTGACAGAAAAACAGATTCCTATTCATTTTCCCCCCACAAACTCACATTTCTGTTATGGTCTTATTTAAAGAAAATGTTCCATGGATTCAAAACAGTGAACATTAAAAAAATGTTTTTTTTACTTTAGCTTTTAATAGTCTTCTCAACAGAATCAAAAATCATTTCTTTTATCCGAGTCCAGGGATTTAGTAGCATAAAAAGGCAATCCAAGTCAATTTCAAATAGTGATACCCTAACAGGCCAAATGCATCATTGACCATTCTCTTAATTACATCAAAGCCAGTTCCTGAGCGGAGAGTCTCAGTGCCTTAAGCACACTGTTTGCCATGGCAGTTGTATACTTCGGGGAGAATGGGGAAAAACAAGATTACCAGCTTAGTGGGCTAGGCAACGTAAATGGAGAGCGCTACCTTATGGAAAAAGAGGTGGGGTGGCAAGCTTATCCTGGTCAAACTTATAACAATTCTTTGCACACTCTTAAAAAGAGAAAGGCGAAGATTGAATTCAACAAACATTTCCGCCGAAGCTGCATGACATCAGCTTTAATCTGAATGGATTGTGCCGTCGGAAATAAGGCTTTGTGTTTTAGTAGTGCCTCCTGTTATGCAGTATATGGAAGCCCTCAGGCAGATCGGCACAGTTCAATACCTTGTTCCAGCATTCCAATACAATTCAGACACCTATGGCTATCTTTACTGGTTGAAAATCCTGTATCATTAGGACTAAAAACAGACTGGGGCCAGCAATCTAAATGTTCTAATACATCTTCATCAAGGCATTCCAATGTCACTTAAGCAGATAGATTTTCTGTGTTACCATGACATCCTCTCTAGAAAATCCCTACCTTTTTCAGTTTACGGTATCTCTGACGAGGTAAAGTGAGCAAAGCAGAACAGGTTTTGAGATTTATAATTTTTTTTGCACTTGATTGTCTTAATATTTCAAAGGCTCTCTGGTCTGGTTTGACAACAATGAAAATGTCATGGGGAAATCAGAGGTAGATTTTCTGTTTGAAGCTGTAGGTACCTGGTGCCAGAGATCTGACACTTTGCTTGTCAGGTTAAATGTGGGCTAATGTCTTCCAGGTTAATAGGGATCAAGACTTTTGAGACTTAGACATCTTGGATTTTAATAACATATACCGTACCTAATCTCATGAACTATAATGAAATAACTAGGAAAACAAAAATATGTTTTTTCTCTCTCACATCAATCTTGTTCAAACTCATAATTACAAGTTCATTTTTTCTAAATTTGTATAAGTGCCGCTCCCCAACACCAAAAAAATCAAATTATGAAGACTATGTATGCACAATATATTTAAATTCGTTATTTTTCTATAATGAAAAGTAAGAGACAAACCAGATATATGTATGCCTTCAAAAGCCAGGGTCAATTCATTCAATGTTTCCTTTAAATTCTCTAGAGAACTTATAAGTCAAGTAAACAACAGATATGTACTATAAGTGCTTATTTTTTTACCCATTGGAATCCCTTTGTAATGAATCTACTGTAAGCCTGGTCAAATACTGTCTATCAGAAAACTACTGAGTCAATCCACTCAATGATTGCTTTAGATTCCCCTGGGCTGCCTGGTGATGTTAAAACAAGTTGTAATAAAAGTAAAGGAAACATGGGAGAAAGCTTATTTAGTTTGTATGACAGACATAGCCCTAGGGGAGTTATTAACGCTATCCACTAGGCTGTCTGCTTCTTTGCCACTTATGTCTTATATTTGCACTGAATATTACCAGCTCCCTTAAAGACATACATTCATCCAAAGCTGACCAACAAAAGGGGGCATTTCATCAATATGAGCTGGCCAGTGTAAGTAGCACACATAAAGTTACCACATCCATAAAGTAACTGGGTCCCATTACTCTACATCTAATACAAACAATTAATTCCTGATAGACTGTCTACATGCACCAGTTCAATTCCTCCCCAACCTAGTGGACCAAGCAATTTGGTTTCCAATATCGAAATATCATTCACTGTTTGACTTTTCACCGGACCAAAAATATTTCCTGTTCCACCAAAAGACTGGTATTCTTTTTAAAAATTCTTCCCAACAAAGAAAAAAAAGACAAACTATTTACCAGACCAGCAAGAGATACTCCTTCACCACACCAGATTGATATATATCAGCATATTCCTCAGCGACCACATTGCTTACTTACTGAGCAATTTCATCATTCTAGAAAAAATCGTTCACCAGCAGACCATTCAGTGAACCAGAAATGTTTACTTTTCCCGACACAAGAATCACATTTTCTCCACCAGCAATAAATCCCTAATGGACTATATGTACTACTGATTCCTTTCCTTTCCAGAAGAACAATTTGATCCATATATGGTTTCTCTATTCGTACATGTTCAGTACTGTAAAGCAGAACAGTTAGATTTCTCCCGAAGCTATTAGATATATGTACATATGAGATATTTGCCCACTTCTGGCACTCATTCAAACATGTATGACAAGTATTGATAGGGCATTTTATATGTTAAAGTGGGCACATGATGGGTAAAACCAGCTAACACACATGAGCACGTAGCATACCAATAAGATAATTCTGATTCATCAGACAATATGACTACCTAGCATGTATCATGGGGTACCAAACACAATTTATTATAAGTTTTGTAGTAGCTTAACAATTCCATCTATGAATCAAAATTAAGCTTCAATGATGAAAATACTTTAATTTCTTTTTTAATTCAGATGCAAACATTTTTTTTTAACTTTTTGAAAATTTGATACACATTTTTGGAATGTAAGTCAAGGATGTTCAGATTGAGATACAGCATATCACCACATTAGCATAGTGGGTTATGTAGCTTGCTGGGGTCTGACAGAGACGGAAATTTGTCAGGATATTCTATCTAAAGATTGGGGGCTTTAACAGCATCATTCCATCACCTTAATAACTGAACCCATTTAGTTTGCGAGATGTTCAGTGCGGGGATGTGAAAAGTGTTAAAGCCAGCCCAGTTTAAGCTGCTATTCTATTGGTTCTCTCCAAATTAGCTCCATTGTCAGGAACATCACAACTGGGGACAGTCAATACACTTTATGAGGGTTGTACAGTGTAGTTAGATGTCCAGTATCTGAGGAGACCGTAAGCCAGCCAGGCAATGTAATAGGTATTGACCGCTCACTGTTGCCTATTTTCTTCTAGACTTGCTAATGAATGACCAGACTAAACCGCTTAGGTTCCCGTCACTGGTATCCTTTAACCCAGACATTACAGTCAGGTGGACAAAATTGCTTTTCCCTTTCCTCCAAACACCTCAATATTCACAGAAAATTAAGCTCAAAAGCCTTCCACCACAAATAACAAATTGAAAATCGACAGGAATGGGTATTATTGTATTCTGGAATGATTCTAAGATAACTACCTAAGATTAAATTGGTGAGGTGAGCACAAAAAAACACAAAAATCAAAATTTCTATTTTTAAAAAATGTTATTATTTATAACAATCGCATCGATTTAAACAAACATAGGTTAATGTGGTATGAAATATTGGTATATTTATAGCGCTAGTTATGAAGGATGAGGCACAGTTGAGGTTAATTGCTGTAATAACCACAAGTGTGTATAGAACAGGATGTATGGTGAGTACCACAACTTAATATACTGCTATTATTTCTACAAGACTAATTTAAGGGCTTCACATCCCCTGTAAATCATGGTGGCGGTGTGAAATGGGTGGTACAGAGGTCACGGTTGAAAGGCGGTCTTTAACCCGGAATCCTTAACTGATGTAACCCTATGTGGCAGTGCGTATCAATGTGTTACAGCTGTCATCTCATGCCAATCAATACCATATGTATACGGCTCTTATATACTCTTATATAGCCCAGTATGCTCCGTATTAAGCCTAACTGTGTTCAACTACTCATCTAGTTATTGGTGCTGACAGTTGACAGCAGCTGACTGTTACACACTCGCATACTCTTGCCATAATCTATTAGACAGGCGTGTGCCAGTAACCAGCATGGGGTAAGGCTTTCTGGTCTCAAAACAACACCAACAAAACCCAACACTGAAAATCTATTTATCAACTGGAATGACCTCAATTGCCTTTTAATTATACAGTAATAACAACCCACATGTGTGGTGGTGGATATAATTATGTTCAGGGGAAAGTAGGTGTTATGCTGGGAAGCAAGTACAAGAAACCCTATACCGATGAAAGCACAAGTAAATGATAATGATAAAAAGATGTAGTGTGCTATTTATTCCCCATAGCAGGGTGGTATTAGTCTGAGGTAAATGTTATAATGATAACACAACAGGATCTCAAAGATCTATATCACAAGCTGAAAAAATGAAAGAAAGTTGGCAGGAGATACAACTGGTAAAGGTTTAATTCTTTTAATCTTCAAGCGTGAAGTGTGTGTATTTCAATAAATAAACTAGAGCAGACGAGAAATAAAAAACAAAGATTGGCTGGCGTAACTGTGCTGAGTAGGTGAATAGCTTGAATCCCTGTTGGGAGATTCGCAGGAGTTTAGTATTACAAGCACATACAGCTTTGACTGTACCAATCCTCCAGAGTACTTCCTTTACTAGCGGACTCTGAGAGGGGAAGAGCTTAGACCAAAACTGTTGACATTCAGGAAATCAATGTCTAATTAACAATCTACCACCGGAGGGAAATATTCACATTCTCTTCGTTTTTCTTTACTTCACAGAATTGCCAAGGAAATGAAACTGAGTGGAGTTACACTGAGACAATTTGAGGACACAGTAGGGATGAGGTGAACAATATTGTACAATATTTAACCTAAAAAAAACTGGGCTTCATCTCTGAGAGTATCATGCAAGGCATCTCCTAAAAATAGATTGTCATTAAGAAATTGTTAACAGGGAAGTACTGTTAGCAATGTAAGCCTAGTGAAAATAGCGTACATCTGGCATGCTGCACTCAATGCTGCCTTCTGGCTGGCTACAGAAACGCTATATTTCCCTAAGCTAGCATATTGGATGCATTGCCTTACCCTAAAACTCCAAACTGGCTGAATGACAGCAGAAGAAATATGCCGACAATATGGGCCCAGAAATAAAATGCCAATAAATTACTGAGTTGACTTGAGGCTGTTGAGATTATTCCAGGCAGTGTCTTAGCCTGCCAGACATGGTGTCAGAATGAAGTAGATCGGCCAAGATTCGACCAAATAAAACGCTGGTCTGATAAGAAAATAATTAGTTTTTGGGGTGCCATGGTGGAAGCGAGATAGCAGCTAAGAGAGCTGCTCAATAAAGTGCATGTAAATGTGTCTGGGTCAGAACAGACTTTAATCCCAACATCCCATCAGTTCTTGGTCATCAGAGCCAGATTCTGTATAGATTAGAGTAAACAGTGAATGTGTCAGAGGATACAAACCATCATCTATCACAAGTCATGGACACACAAGACTGACAGCCATGGCCAAGTCTGTGCTTCTTCAGATTATCCCTTGTCAAATGTCTCAGAGAGTTTGTGGAGCTGGACTCCCACTATCCCCACAAACAGGTTGGATATCCAGTAATAATGTTTTTGATGTAGTCTCTATGGCTCTTGCCAAAGACACTCTTCTGTAAGATGTGTTCTCTGTTATCTAAGTAAAGATAAACACCTTCGCCTGATAGGATATAGGGTCGAGCACTATTCCTTGGCAGCCATTTCAACAACAACTCCTGGGCATAAGTTGCAAAAGTAGACTTGCATGCAAACATCAACAAGAATTTTACAGGTTTAAGAAGATTCATTTTAAGTCTTACTCGATGGATGGATATTGCTTAGGACAAACACAGACACTATACTTAACACATTATCCCAATGTAGAGAACAGGTGCCTTCCATACATACAATCCTAGGGGTTTTTTTTTGCCATACTAAAGGTCATTTCCCTCATATGATGGCATGCCAGACAAATGGGTGAATAAAATCACTTTGAATGCCAGGGTCAACAAACAAAGACAGGATTGTCACTAGACGCAAAACAAGGCCATCACACTCAGAGCTTTGTGTTGCCCCGTAGCTCTGAAAACTCCAGATCAACAAAAACTCTCTCCAAACCACCCACAAGTTTGAAATTAAATGAGATGTGATGGTTGGTTCAATGAATAACAATGAAAACTTGGATTCCCAATAAAAAAAAAAAAAATTAAATTCAGATATATAATTGCAGTATTGGTGACTGATCCAAGTCCGCATGCACCTTGAAGTTAACATGCTAAACAGTCATATAAGTTTGTGCTATTTTTTCCACAAAATCAGGTGATGTTGTCAAAACAATGAAGACAGATTGCTGTCTGTGTTGTTTTCAAACAATGACAGAAAGTGTCCTGACATGTAAAAAGGGAGTAGAAATAAAAGTTCAGCTCTCTAGATTCACGCACAAAGCAAACGTTTGTTCTGTTACTTTTAAAAACTGTAAGGCAACCAACAAAAAAAAATCCCAACTACTATGAGAAAACAAATTGAATTTTTGTCTGTTCTGTTGCATCATAAGTAAGCATAAAGGTAGAGATTGGAGATTTAAATACAAGAATGAGTAAGCCTTCATGGAGTTTGTTTAAGCTAAACACCAACTCACGAAGTGGTCTGATAGTTTACCTATAAATAGAAACACACCATGACCTCATCGTATGGGAAGATAGACCAGATCTCAGTCAGTTACACAAATTACACATCGAGGCTGTAGAAGAGTCAATGTTCGGACAAAAAAGGGATGTGCCTATTGCAGGTAAAATTTGACGCGAGGGAGTCTCCGTGTACCTGTTGCTAGTGATGTTAGTTTACTTAGAGTGATTGATTACAGGTGATTCAGTACTAGACTATCATCACCTCATCCCACCACTATCTTGGCAACCATGACAACTGACGCCAGGTAACCTCGTAACCATCGCCCACTGAGTGTCTAGCAACGCCTTATCTCTGTCAAACGGAAGAGAATTTCAGGCTCACACATTTGAAAGAAATTGAATCAAAGTAAAAAAAAAAAAACAAATTTCAGTCTTTATTGTTCCTCAGACGAAAGGTCATCCGTCTTAACAGTTTTTCTTTTGTTTGGGCGGCAAGTTTACGTCAAATCTGGCAAAAAACTTTTTATGCTTTTTATAACTTGCAGTCCTTTCTGAAGAGAGAATTGGATTTATATTAATTTGAATGACAAACACTAAAATCCTAACACAAACAGCCTACATTAGTAAATTATTTGTGCTTTTCTCGCTGTCATTTACACTTAAAAACCTTTAACCGAGTCTCCAGAAAAGTGCCACACACAATCATCCAGACAACAATTACTCTTGTCATATGACATGAAGTAACTTCTTTTCAATAATACGCTGATGAAAATCAGCAGTGTAGGGTGACTAGAAATTTAGTCTGAGGGTCATCTGTATTATTTGAGAGACACCTTCAGCCATAGACTAGGATACAACTGACATATCCTATTACATAAAACACCATGAACTTTGAAATCTCTCCCTTACCACATGGCCAGCTCAAATAAATCCGAAACTAAATCTTTTTATGGTTTCATGTCTTCCCTTCACCTGAGGACAGGATAACCATAAAATAACACCCCTTTAACTATAAACCTAACCCATGATGACAACAGACACCAAAGGAATGCTTGATGCATCATGGGAGAATGAGTAAAGGAAAAAAGTGTAACTGGTTTTGATTTGGTTATGACAAAAATAATTTAAAAAACTGGATATCATATTTCATAAAGATTTAAAAAACTGGATATCACAATTCATAAAGAATTTTAAAAAATGTCTTACATTTTGGGAAAAACATGTGATCCAATTATTATACACATCTGAAAGGCTATCAAAATATAATGTAATACTAAAACTGAATATTAAGGAGAGATCATTTTCGGTAAAATAGTTAATCTGATTAATCTAGTGACTTGAGATGCTTGATATGAGTATAACTACATGGCCCTGAAAGGTAAGCTCTGATCCTGAACACCTGTTAGATTGGTGGAGGTTAATTTCTAACCAGGTCAGAACACTGATTAGCTTTCTAAAGTTGATATCCTGATAACATTGTCAGAACTAAACTGGGGCCAGGTGTTTTTTCGATAGGAGAAACTTATTTGTGAGACTTTGTTTTTGTGAACACAACCCCTTTCTTATTCAACTCAAATATCCTGCCAGGGAATTAACTTTATGGGCGGACACAAGTTTTTAGGACACACAAGTCAGTGTTTAAGAATCATAGAGTCAACTGACCCACACTTTTGGCACATGCATATCGAGGCTAAATTGACGTCGCCCAGTTGAGGTGAAAAGTCAAACTTGACCACTCACTACAACTATCATGAACTAGGAAAAAAACTGAAAAGCGTTGCATTGTACTGCCCGATAGCTTACTCCACAGATGGGATTCAGTGTTATAACGCTTAAACATGTTCTGTGACAACTCCGCAAAAAATGTTAGCCCACAAATCGGAGGCTGGACGTATTGCACAAAACGCCCCAGCTAGGATCATATTTTCAAATCTCCACACACTCTGTCAACAGAGCAGCCATACTTGAGGCGCAAGAGCAAAGTACACATTGAAAATAGAGGTGGCTGAGGTTAAAACAACTACAAGCGTTGGCTGTAGAAACTGCTGACACACAAGCTTATTCCAGCGGAAAGACACTGGCTTTGAATCTGTAATTATTCTGGACGGAAACTAGCTTTGTCGATTCCCTTCATCGTCAGAGATTTGTATCAGAAAAGCTTAAGAAACCTTTCAAGTTCTTCTCCAGGAAATAATGAAGCCACTTCTTTAAACTCACATTTGTTTGCTACAGTCGCTGTTTAAATAATTCTCTTTTTATTGATTTGATATGACAAAAAGTGGCCCTCTGAGTAATACTAACCTCTAAAGGGTTATGTCTATTTGACTCGGACAATATCTATCATAACACAGATTATTGTAAGATTCCTGGAGCATGAGAGTAACTCAGCGAGTTCAAATCCTATTGATTAATGACACCTGATTAACTGTACTCATCAATACTCTATCAAGTCTAGACATTTATACTTAAAAATAGATTGAGTCGTAAAAAGTTACATTGCATCCTCCTACAAACAGTTTAACTACTGTGTTTAAGCTTACATCAGAAGACCAAGAAATTACATTATACCAAGGAGATTTAGAAGGCTTAATTTTAAACCCATTGTTTTTCAAGAATGGTTATAAAACCATTTTCCATGAGTAAATTTGCCGTTGTACAGCTTTAATAGTGCAATAGGGAACTACAGTAAAATGCCCTTTAGTTGGAATAAAATCTTGCACCTGTTTGCTTCATACTTAATAGGTACTGAAGGGTGGTTTTTATTGCTTACAGAGTACTTCAGTGTAAATCATGAGACGTTTACAACAATCTGTGAAACATTGTTAATTGTGTCAATATGTCATGTGAGTATTAGGCTGGATAGGGGTATGTCTAGGGACTAGCCCAGGGAAGCTCTGAGGGACACCTGGACATGGGGCAGGTATCATCCAGGGGCCAAGGGGGGGTTTGCTCAGGTGGTCAGTTTGACCCCGAGGGCAAAACCAAAGTCATAATCCCTATCCCTGAAGCTATTCCCAACAACAAATGGATAAGTTACACAACAGTGCCACTAAATAAACTACAAATACCTCCAATGTACTAAAACCATGAGTAAAGGTGTTCTTTTGAAGTATACAGAAGAGTCAGTCTGGTTCTCTTCATGGAAGATCTAAGAAACCCCTCGTAACAATCCAACCCATTTACACCTGGTTACTATAAAACCATCCCACACCTGGGTATAGTGCTGCGCAATGCAAGCCAACATAATTACAAGTTATACCAGTGAGGGGAACACCTATCTCACCTTGCCTGGTAAAATCTCTCAGGACTGTGTGAAAAGCAGACTACCATTTTATAAAGTGCACCAGCAATTGTCCTCTCTTCTTAATCACAAGTTACTGTCAACACACCTTTTCCCATAAGCTTAAATATTCTCAGGTGAGGTGTTAATGTACTCAGAAGAATAGTACTTCACTTTTCTCCCCTTAAACTATAATTAACTAAAGGCAAAATGAGATTCTCACCAAACCAGCTGAGCATAATGTACTCTGTTATTATCGATTCTGTAGAATCTTAAAATTAGAAACATTGAGCATTAAGTCTTTTTATTCTTGCTCAAAGGAAAATTGTATATTTATTCTTTTCAACATATAAATAAGTAAGCTTATTTATACAGAAAACGGTGCGTATGAAGATTTTGCAACTTGAACTAATCCAGTTACTAAATTGAATTGTTTATGATTTATTGTCTGTATTTCTTAGAAAATCAATAAAATGTATCTCAATTAATGCATTTAATGAGAAAACTACATTGAAACCCCATTTATCTCAGGCATGTAGACTTGGAGACTTCACTTTTCAATACCTGTATATTAAAGCAGGTGTAAACGTACAGCCAGTTCCGTCATAATTTCTTAGAACTAAAGGTAAGTACTACAAAGCAACACAGCAAGAGCAATAATAGAAAAGGATTTGTTTTTAGCAGTATGTTAAACAGCACGTTTTGTTCTCGCATAATGAAAAGGTTGTTTAACAGGGAAATGTCATTTCCTTTAATAAACATACATACATCTTTCAAATGACTATTGATAGAGCATGAAATTTTAAAAACTCCAATTCTGCAAAACAGGATCCCAGGTATGTCCTGTACAATCTGAGCAATTAAAAATTATTACTCAAAATGCCTAAAATAGATATACGGTTATAAATCAGCAGCCTGAGTAGAACACTAAATTTTAATATTTAAACGGATGAGGATGAGGACGTTTTAAAATAACTCAAGGCCATTTGAAGGATGAATAACACAAGGAGAGGCCATTAGCGGAGAGACATATGAGCAATGATGGGAGAGATAGATAACAAGGATAAAGTAGGCAGTGATGTATATTAGGTGTTGTTATAGCCTGAGAAGATGTGTAGGCTGCTGGGTTTAAGATCAGTGATACAGTTCAGTTCCTGTATGTATGCCTATGCTTCGTATTGATGTGAGAAATGTAGGTTTGTATATATGTATACCTGTGAGATTTCAATAAATGGGTTAGACTACCAGGATGTAGTGAGTCGACATAAGTGAAAATAGCACAAAAAAGTTACAGATTAATATCCTTATTATCAGAAAAATGAGTAACGGGGAATTCAATGATTAACTAATGAAGTGAAACTGATAGACACTGTTTTGTACTCATTAGATTTTCTTCTAAGTAGTATCAAGAGTTATCCAAGTTACTGTCAACAGTGTAACAAGATTTTTAGGGAAAAGAACACTCAGCAAAAATTATAAAGAACCTACCTTGTATGACAGCCTCCAGGTTAGGTTCCAAATCTACCTGCCACGACCCAGAACATAAGAGTGGCTGGAGAAGGAGAAGAATAAGTTCCAATACTGCCATTTTATGATAGGTATTGTACTCCATAATAAAATATGTTGAAGGTACTTAGCCAGGTGGGCTGTCCCTAGTTGTATATCACAGGTACACAGTATTAATCCAATCAGAAATACCTAAGTTACTATATACAGGTGAGTAAAGTAAATATATAGTAAGTAAACTATGTGTATGTGCTGAATATCAGGTAGTGTAGATCCAAATGGCACAACACATTGATAAGCTGATAACTCCCAATCAAGGTTCAATCTCTAGGTGGGTTACAGGTATATGGTAGATTTTGGATGTTTAGTCCACATTGGGTTAGTCCAATCAGTCATTCCATAATCAGGTAATCATGGCCTTAAATCTGACACCGTAAACAGTCATACAATAATCCCATACAGCTGAGGTGGACCTACAATGAAAACAAATAGAAAATGGTTAAATGATGACATGCCTTAATCAAACAATCAATGCACAATAAACAGGTGGGTAAAATACCATTCAGACAGACACAGGTAAACAAAAGATCATATTGCAGATTGATAAACAGGTAAAGTTGACTATTTTACTGAATAATAAAGATGTGTATTCTTAAGCAAGTATACAACACCTCAAGACTTGAAACACAGCACAGACAAGGGGAAAAAATATTTAAGAACAAAACAAAAACCATGACCTGATATTCTATCTACCTCAACAAAATAAACAACATACCTAACCTAGAAATAAGGAGGGGGTATACTAATAAACAGTACAGGTAAACATTGAAAGCAGACTGATCATGACATACCTGTACGGAACGAGATACAATCCACAAACCTCCTATCACAATGTGTCAGAAGGTTACTGTCCGAGACGGCACTAACAGCTGAGCAAGGGACCTGAGTAACACCACTGATGCATTACAATAGCTAAGTGAGCTTTCACTCTCTCTCTACCTCCCTCTCTCTTGATAAAGGCTAGCATTAACCCAGGCCTGAAATCCCATACACTCTCAACTCACTATAGCATTATCACAGCACTTGCATTCTAAAGCTTCCACAATGCCTGCGATGTTACATGTGGCCTCCACTGAATTACTACTGGCCTGGTCTCTACTAGATATATCCACTACCTATCTACAGATCAGCTAATACTCTCACACAGAAGTTGTGGTCAGTGTGAGTAAGACTGTGTCCCAAATTGCTAACACTACAGCCAGTTTACAGCCATACTCCCCTGTCTACTACAGTAGATTGTGATACACTCAGCCATAGAGGCTTGGGTCAGCTGTGGGAGGAGCCTTAGAGCTGCCAGTCAATAGAGCTGCTCACTGATTGGCTGGTGTCGCACATATCCAGATCATGTGACTTTCTACTCTCTACACACTGAAGAGCTCAGCAGTGCATTTGTGGCCTAGCACAGTTGACAAGGTGGACATGGGGTGACTGTGCTGACTGGTTGCCCTAAATTGGGGAGAAGGGGGGGACTGAAAGGGTATCTGAAGATCAAACTGGGCCTGTGGAAATAAGAGCTGGCCTCCCCACATGGTGACTGGTCCAGACAGGATTAAATGCTAACCCTTTCAAACCTGAACCAAGGTTTATGAAATACAATAAGAAGCTTCACAGCAAGCCATTTTCCTTTTATCTCATCTAGATCATTAAAGTGGGATTAAAACAGTCGAATTGAGTAAAACACATTGGAACAACCCTCATACCATCAACATGTTCAATTTGACTTCACCAATACACACAAAAAAAGAACATTGTGGGCAAAAATATCAATCAATAGTTAAAAGTAAAAACAATAATCAATTTAGAGAATTAACTTTTGATTCTATCTTAATCATCTCTAAAATGGAAATTTCACATCATTAATTCAATTACGTAAGCATACTCTATATTGATACACTTGTTTAATTATTGACAATGGTTTTAAAATAAACCGAAATATTGAATCACCATGTATCCATGTGTATCTTTTATTGGAGTTGTAAGTTTACTCTACTTTGTGAAACTGTTCAGTGGGAATAATGCTATCGTTTAGCCTGACTTTGGGACATACATCTAAAGAGGTGTACCAAGTAATTAATTATCACACTTCATTCTCACAAATTTAAAAAAAAAAAAATGCAGCACAAACAAAATATCCCAAAACACTTTTGATGGCATAATAAAGGCTGAAATATTGCGTCAAAACGAAGTTATCATTTTTCGGAATAACACTACTTGAAGAAATGAAAGAGAAGAAAATTGTTATTAAATAAATAAAATTGTATGCATCTACAAAATGGCATCCAAATAGGGTGAATGTAGAGTCGTTATAGTTATGGCATGATATGCATTCAGAAACAGACAGAAGGTAATGTGAAAGTCATTAACACCTGGACTTAATTGATCATGTAATATTGAAAGTGTCAGCAGGTAACAACTGAGTAATAAGTAGGGGTATGGAATATAAACATATTCTAACAAAGACTGTCACATATGTTATCACACCAACTCCGTGTATTATCACTTAGCATATGTCATACTGACCAATCAGTATTCAAAAACTCTTATTCAAATGTCAACTATGTTATAAAAAATTATAAATACATAGCCAAAAACAAACAATTATAGTGTCATGTGATATATGCGTTAATTTAATAAATCTAACTTGATATAATGTGATAAATAAAAACACAACAATAACAGGATCATGTGACAACTGTCAGACTATAGAAGAGAGAAAATTTCAGTCAAATGTTTTGAAAAGTCATGCACGACATAAATCAATTTCATTTCTTATTTTGAGGACAGAAAAAAAACTGTACAAACATTAAAGTTATAGAAACAAATATAGCTACAATTTCTGTTGTTGTGCTTTTCTGTACAAAAGTAATTTTCCCACGAGCTGTGTAGATAAGAGATAATACGGAGACATTTCTACTTTAATAAGGTTTAAGTCCTTTATTCTCTTCATATCTTCTTTCAATTGTTTCCAAATGCATTATGAAAGAAATCTCTCCTTGCAAACATCAGCCATAGGCAATTTAAAAGCTGACTGGGTTTCAACTTTTGTCAAGCAAAATATGTTTTCACAATCAACAGTCTTACCTTTTAATACTATTTTCTTTATACAAGTGTTTTTCAAATTTGTTGGTATAACAAAAATACTTTTGTAAAATATATATGTACAAAGGGGTTTAAGGTTGAGGTATCAAATCCATTTTTTTTTCAATTTTAATTGTTTCAATAAACTTTAAACAATTTACCCTAAATCACCTCCAATTTCGTCCATAATATGGCTACTTTAAAACTTATTTTAAGGACTTAGAAATGGTTCCCGAAAGACAGATTAAACATTTTTCAGTTAGAAAACATCAGGATTTCTCAGAAAACATAAATTTGTTTCCCAGGAACCATA
>JAQQZZ010000028.1:273115-287047 GCA_030265115.1 Mopalia vespertina
GGTGAGGTGCAAAAAGAAAATATATTGATCATATTTAGAATAGTGTTTAAGTGTTTGGATCGTTAAGTGTTAATAGTGGTGGAGAGGAAGAAATTTGATGGTTTTGTGTTTTTTTTACTGTTGGAGAACAATGCGAATAATCGTGAGCAAGAAAAGCAATCAATGGGTCAGTCAGTCAATTAGCAAGCCAACCAACCAGTCAGTCAGTCACCCAGTCAACCAGCCAACCAATCAACCAATCAACGAATCCGTGTTCTTCCATTGAATACATTGTAATTGAGACAGCTTTGTCATTCTTCTAGAAAAATCTCAACCTTTTCAAGGGTGACCTCAAATACTTCACTTCACACCTAAGTCGGGTGCTTGACCTGTTATGATCACTTAATCCGGTTCATATCAGAGTTCAAGTTAAGTTTTTACCTATACTACTCTCACTAAATCATTTCATGAGTTGTTGATATTTTATGAGGTCAACCACATATAACAAAAGGCGAGTGCTTGAGAAAACTGTATATTGTATGTCACTTCTGAGGTATTCCATTCACTGCTTTATAATGACCCTAAGCTTATTAAACATGATACTCTTCCAAATATGGATATATGTATTCAATTAACCATATGATGTCCATATTGGTGTCCTTACTTCATGAACAGTAATCATAAGATTTAAAGATTCTATATATAGATGAAAATCAGTACTTAAACAGAGCTTTATTAATGATAATAGAACTACCATATCTGAACGAATTGTATAGAATGCCGAGTTTCTACAATTGACCTAGGAAGTAGAATAGATACTATTTTAGATTGTAATTAGACCTGAGCAGGTAGGAGTGACTGTTGGGTGAATGATTTCAACGCAAACGGAAATTGACGCTTTCCGAAGTCTTGCGATTGGTAAATTGTTGAAATATTGGCTATTCGGCTTACTTCGTTGTTTATCAGTTCCTGACCAACTTTCCAGTATATAGTTTTCTACAAGAGATTTTTTTTTACAAGTATAATGCCAGAATGAGAAGCTACGTGTTTTCATTCGATTCCAGAAATGGACTTTTTTTTTTTTAAATTTACTGATTTATTTATTTATTTAATTATATTTTTTATTTATTTTAAAAAATATATGTTTTATTTATTTATTTATTTTGTACCAAATGGATGTAGATCCACACACGGAAGCAGTTCAAGGTCACCGTGTCCCCGAATTCGATGAATCATGAGCAATGCTTGTTGTGCTTTTGTTTGTTTATGCTCTCTGCCACTGTCTGTGTTCAGTTGACAATGTTAATGCTCTTCCAATTAAGGGCATTTAACATACCTATTGATATACGTGTTGAGAGAGCAGAAAGATCCGTACACTGGCAATTGTACAGCTGTGTAGGTGGATATATAGAACTTTCGTTGACAATACTGGGGACTGACTGATCCAGAAGAATCAGCTGATATTTGTGGCAAACACACGTACAGACCTTATATCCTCTATTTACCCTGTGCGGACTTCTCAAACAGTATGCCCTCTTGAAAAATACATATTTAAATTTTCCTATTACAAATTTGTATTCAATCTTGAGGCTATTTGTGGTTTCTTCGCATGAATGAACGCCTATGATAAGGCATTAGATTTAATATTAGTCACCGTTTCAGTGATCCGGAATAACAGGTCTGAAAGTAGTCCCGGCTGCCTTTGATATGATGTCGTCTGCTGGGAGTGATAGTTAAATAAGGTGAATCATCAGTGGAAAATTGGCGGGAAATTGAAAGAAAATTCTAGAGGACATAAAACTCGCACTGTAAAGTATTTCTGTCAATGTGCAATAACAGGACCTACTGATAAAGCCGTTTGTTTGCTAATATTTCCTTGAAAAATGTATCATTTCTGCACACGCTATATAGGTCAAACAAATCTAATATGCATCCGGCTTCGATGTTTTGGGGGTGGGGAGGGTTGTAAAGATTTTCGTGTTTTATATGTTTGGATAGATACATCATGGGCATAAATGTTTTGGTTTTCCAGAGGGGCAGTATGATTAAAGGTTGACCGTAAAACAATAATGTACAAGAGGATGTTTTTTTTTAAAAAGAAATGGATGGTTATCACATGTTGTGGTCACATTGCTGGGGGGTTGGGTCACAAGACAGCATTGTAAAAAAATACCGGAAACTGACAGGATTAAAATTGCCTCGGTTGATCAAACGGTCTTGTCCGCGTTTTAACACAAAAAAAAACCCCAGATGAAATCGATATAGCCCTCGTTTATACTCGGCCAAGTCGTGTAAACCATTCGATTATATTATGAGACATGTCTGTTGTTGTTTTTGAAGGTTGTTGTTGTTGTATTGTTTCCCCCCAAAAAGTTTCCCCCCCCAATTAACGTCAAATGACATTCAATTGAACAGTCAAAGAAAAAAAGAAGAAGTAGTAAACATTTCATCTGAAGGCTGAAATCGGGAGGTCTTCTCATCTTCCCACTCGGCCGATTTCAACTTTCTTCCTCTAGGCCTACAGTAATGAAAAGTAGTCCCTGAACGGTAACCCCCAGCTGTATAAGTACATACAACGGTAATTTTCACATAAATGACCCATAAATACATCATACAAAAAGAGGGAATGGTTTTATCTATAGTTTTGAATGGGAAAAGGTGGTTACAAACTATATGTGTATACGTGACGTTAACCGGCACGTAATACGACGGGCAAGCCACGTGCTTATTTATATCTACTCCAAATATTCAGTGTAATCATCAAGTATCGTGTAGCGTTTTAACACAGACTGATTTTTCCCCAAAAGAGTCATGAAATGGAGTTCTATATTCAATGAACAGCAGCAATAAGTCTACGTCTCACTTCGGAAAAAGTCCAGCTATTTTTAAGACATATATAAATTTGTGAAGTGTGACAAAATTAAAATAAACAGAATGTTGATTAATATATTTTTCTTTCTTAACGAAAGTCATATATGCATTATCGCCTGGTGTATTCAGGAAATCAAATATACACTATATAACTTGGCCGAAAGCACGTGAATTGTTGATGGACTGTAGGCACGGGGTATTCTTTGGGAAGTCTGTAGAGATGTATTACATCTATAGTAACAAACCGTGGCAGATACTATCTTGGCGCATGTCCAAAAAACTGTTTACGGTAGTTGTTTACGACATACCAACTACAGAGATAAACCCGGGGATGAAATCTGTCGGGAAGACTATTATGACAGCGGTAACAAATTACTGAGAGAGTTGAACCGTGGAGGATTCCTAGCATTCTACCGTTAGCATACGACTTAATGGATTCATTATGCCGTTTAATTATCAAGCATCTGATTTAATTTAAATTAGACGTAAATCTGTGTCTTTCATCGGCTATCATCCGTTTCCCTGAAGCCGGTTGGGTCGCCATAGCCCTCTGACTAAGGGTAGTTTGTTTGGAGAATAGTATACAGTTTTTACTTAGCACTGGAGTAAGATTAAATTTCCAACATGATCAAAACACTTCACATTTTATGGTCGCGCTAGTGTCAATTATTGTTTTAATACACCGCCGTCATATTAGTGAAATACTCTTAAGCATGGCGTAAAACACCAACCAAACATTCAATGGATCGCCATAAAGCGACTCTCGCATTTATATATTTGATAGAATAGACCACGGGTTTTGTACCAACTAGTATTAGAATATATGTGGTTTCTCTTTCAACTATGCACTGCATTATGTCATCATTTAGTTCTATAAGCAACTTTTTTTTCTTGACCCGACAACGAACATGAAATCTACAACGATTTTTTCGAATCTGGTCCATTATCTAATGTGTTGCATTTTACATAAAGAAAACAAAAGTAAAAATGAAGTTAAATTATCGTAATAGTCTTATTTTGCATTGCTTACGATATTTTCATTGTCGGGTTCAAACGTTATGCCGTCTTTCTTTCTTTTCCTGTAATAGTTTTAACGCTATATTGTGTAATACTGCACACCCTTCGTCCGCTCTTGCTGACTTCATTAACAGAATATCTATTTTTGCTTACATTGTACTATTGCCAGAATCTGGCTTACGCCTACATATGTTCTTCAGCATATCGAGTGTGCAGCAAAACAGCATTTCTGGCAGTGTACGAGACCACCTGTTGAGCGACTCCACCTCATACATTGTCTTGGGACTAATTTGTTAATGCCCTTACGGTTTATGGGATATCAGACCAACTTTAGTTTGTGAGCCAGTCAATAAACATGATATAAGGGTAAAGGTCTGAGATTCGTACCACGGGTATAGTTTCTGAATCTTTCATGTAACATCTACCAGACTAGAAATTCAATAATGTCCGCATGTTAAATGGGTAGTCATTTGATGATAGAACCGTCCTAAACATGTTACGTTGATGATACTCCCATACTTAACATACAATAGTGTCGGTGCCTGAAGGGATTGCGGTTCGTGTTGGTTTAAACCAAATTTTATTGGAATGGGATTCAAATTAAGCAAATTGCTTATGTTTTGTCTACCTAATACAATGTAAAAGAATACAATTATGAATAATACGGCAAACAAATTATCGAAATTACAATGTACGGATGTAAGGAATTTAAGCGCGTGTGCACAGTTTAGATAAGCATATATTATATGCCAAATTTAAATTAGTGCCTAATAGAATCTTCTTGAAGACAATGTATAATCAATAACATAAGCCATAAGCGTTTCATTGTTGACTACTGACCATAGAAGTAGAACCAAACAGCATCCACGATTAAGTTGCACTTATTAGCCAAACGTGTTGTATTTGTGATAAATAATTGACGTGACGCTGTATTTTTATTACAATCAAAAAAATAATGATGAACAGATTCACATCTGTCCCCACAAGGGCAACAACACGTATCATTTAAATGATTAAGAAGCAAATGTTCATTTAGAGATCTACAACCATGCAGTACGTATTCTACATAGCATTACATTGCGTACTCTGTGGCCATATAAAACCAACGGTCAGGAGCAGCCGTGGTGTGTAAGGAGACAACACGAAACGGATCCGTTGTTGATCCCATGCGCCCTAAAAGCGTGAAACCGGTTCCACCATAGTTCAAACGTTATTCTATCCCAAGAGGACATTTTTAAGCGTCCTGTGATTTCCATAGGCTGCAATTGTGTGCTAACTGCATGTTACATATTGGTGTAGCATGCTGTTATTCGTGTTAATTCAAAGACCGCGTCAAACCCACTGTCTTTCAATACCAAAAATGTGCTAATCATGCACCTGTATGGGATTAGGATGCACCTGTTTGGGATTAGCCACTGTAGGATATCCACTATTTGGAAATGATGCTCCTCAAACCACTATGAGATTGTGTGTACGTATTCGCCTAAACTCGCAGTTTAAGCTGATGTTCCGAGTGTAGCGGGAGAACTGTAGCCCAGCAATGATCGGAAAAAAGTTACCATGACATTTCAGGTTTGAATTCGGAATGTTTTTTCCCATAAGTAAGATTTCAATTCCACCGCCGTCAAATAAATTAAATAAAGTGCAGTACGACTTAAAGCACAGATAAAACAGATAAATAAATCTAAATATATCTCCTGTCGGTTTATCAATGCTGGGATATAGTACTATATCCCAGGTCAATGCAATCTCTCATATTTTTATATCCCACACTTAAAATTTCTTAAGCAGTTAACCCACACATATCCTTCCGCTGTGTAGGATGGGATAACTTCCGCAAGGCTGCACAGAGTGTTAAACAGTGGTCAGAAAATTAAATAAATTTGTGTATCAAACTAGATTTAAAAAATACTGCTAATGTGGAATTGTCATTTGTAAGACATAAAGCGTCAAATAAACTGAGCAATAAACCATCTTTATAAAGATACTTCAAAGTAAAAGTGAAACTATAGGAGTCCATTGATGGATTTTGTCTTTGACATATCGTTAAATTAACTGTATGACGGTTTCTTTGTTTCTTTGTTTGTTTGTTTGTTTGTTTACTTGAGGTTTGACACCATATCTAATGTTATTTCACTCATATGATGGCGTGTCAGCCCAATGGGTGCAGAAAACCTCCCGCGACGTCACTGGCAACAAACAGTGCTAAGACATGACAATCACAAGACGCAAATATATCACAAAACAGGTCGTCTCCGTGTTGCCCATTAGATCTGAGAGCACCAGGGCAAAATGATGCTCCAGGTCTCTCCCAACCGTCCGCAATTAACTTTCTCCTTTACTTTGTTAATAGAAGGCTATATATCCCTTTAAAGATGCTTCTCAAAGCAAATGGGTATAAACATTTAATAATTATTTCAAGTTCACGTTTGTAAAATTATTCGTTGAAAGGGTTTAAATTAAGAATATATTCATACAATGTAGAGTAAGAAAACGATTCACGCCTCCACTGGGGATCGAGCCCAGGACATTTGACTTACAGGGCCGACTGAGCTATGGGTGTCGCGAATCAGCTGACCTGAATTAAGTAAAGGCTATCAATCTTCTAGGTCCCGGGCTCGCTCCCCAGTAGGGGCATGCAATTTGTTTTCTGCAGTTATTAAATTAGATATTAATAGAGGTATTGAGAGGATCGTGCGTTGCCGTCTATTTTCAGTACTACTGTGCATATATAGGCCTTGGTTCATATTACATGCATCGTGTGGAGTAACATGAACAGAGCTTAAGTGACAAAATGCTCTCTCTGTTGCCTAATAAACTAAATAGGAAGCACGTGTTTTTTTTTTTATTTGAGGGCACAAGGTCACGTAATCTCGCGAGACATTCCCCGTTCTTGAATGACCAGTCAAAGATGGTTGATGAGGATATCAGTTTATATAAACACATCACATCAGTTGACGATATCCTTTCTATATTAGGTCGCCCTAAAGGCGTGCAGAGTTAGCATTAAAGATCAGAATCCTTCTGTCAATTATTTAAGCGGCATGTGACTTTATTTGTGTCCTTTGATTGAATAATAAAACTGAGTTGGTTGGTATGAACTCAACTGCTTAATTTGGCCCAATTAAATCTAAAAGCTAAATTAAGTATGAAATAGGTGCAGTAGTAAAAACTTAAGTTAGAAATGATCAACAAGAAAATGAGAAGAACAGATAAAACGTTTACCCAAATATTACACGGGCTACACAGAAGTCAAAAATGACGAAAAGTGTGATCGAGAAAAAAGAATAACTTTTTAAGTTTTAAGTTCTACCATTAAAAGAAAATGAAAGTCTTATTATACCGATATGAATAGATCTCGATTGTACAAAAGATCGATAAATCTAATGAAAATACATGATTAAAAACTTGTTTATATTTGAGTAATATTGTCTTAAAGCGGGCCTTCCTGCAATTGAATTTTTATATAAATATTCTGCTGTGCTGATTCAGGTAATTAGTACAAGATCGTATATTTACTCTTTCAAAAAGATTGAAATAAAGCGATTGCCATATACTACACATGAAATAGGACTTCAACAAAAATATTGGTGATTAAAACTATTTCACAACGACTCCAAGAAGTTAAGTTTAGACAGAAATCACAGCGTATAACACTAAGGTTTACTGACTACAGCTGGCTTATCGCTTGTTTTTTTGTGTTTACTATTCTACGTTGTTAAAAGCGATTCAGTTCCTCTTCGACTGAGTTATAGAAAATATATGTTTAAAAGCTGGCCAGAGAAGATAACCTTGTCTCACACAGACAACTGATAAGCTGTGTTATATCATTGAACCAAAGAACACGCGTTGTCTTAAGAAATATCAAATTTTTCAGCAAAGCAGGCCTATTGCACTTTTCCCACAAAACAGTTATCGCTAGAACAGAGATTGGTTTGTTCAAAGATAGCATCCAATACCAGAAAAACACCCAACAGCCTTGACCTTCGAAATAAGGTTATATATCTTCAAACCTGACGTTAAACTACACGCTTTCAATAAACTGTACACATGTACGTAAAGGAAATGTATTAACACAGTTTTCGCTATATATGTATGTAGATATCGGTTACATATTAATATATGCAATGATAGGGTCCATATATCACTTCAGGATTATAACACTGATGTATTAATTTGATTAAGTGCCAGATAAAGCCTTTTGTATTTTCTACTGATACACCATTTGGGTAAACCAAGACCGCTACACTGGAAATGAGTTGACTAATCTTACGATTAGCAAATCACCTAGACTAATTAGCATAACTATAGGGCCTACATATTAAATCCGTTTATCAATTTAAGCGTGACAGTGATAGACTGTGTTTGTAGCAACTAGTCAAATAAAATACGATAAGGGAGTTTTTTAGTCAAACAGATACTCCCGTACTTTGGTTGCAATAGGACAGCGATGGTGTATGCATTGAAACTTCGGTGTACTCGCACTATCTTCGTTACAGGAAATCATGGAAAATAAATTAGCAGTCTTAGTTAGTATATACAGTGCACTCATATGTTGAGCATGAATACATCTATGTTACAGCCCATCTTAAACCAAGTATTGCTAACCGAAAGCACGTCCACTGTATGGTCCAGCGATATTCCAACATTCTATGCATTATATAAACCCAGGTGTCATTATAAATGATGAAGAACATATGCTCGAGATCTTATTGTACGTGCACTTCACGACTAGAGAGCCAGAAGACGTAGTCCAAAACGAGTCTCTCTCGTCCTATTTTAAGTACAAGTATTGTAGACCGCGCCTATATTGGAATTTATCATGGGGCTATAATGATTTAATTCTAAAGTTGATATCGCCAGAGTTACTTGTGAATGAAGTGTCTTGGACAGTCTTTGCTGGCCAAAAAATGAAACTTTATATAATAAATATCTGCAAGTACACATTTAAAAAAAGTCTTCTAAAATTCGTGTTTGCCAACTGCTTAGTATTTCCCTGAAGTTTGGAATACTCCATCTTGACTTTACACCGGTCCAAGTGAAACAGTTCTGGAAGTCAGTAAATCGGTCACATGTGGCTAATACCTCGTGGGCGTAGATAAACCATGTAGTGTCTCGGTCTGGAATCATTACACCTTTCCATTTCTTTATAAAGCTACCTTGTTCTTCATACCATTTTGACGGCATGCTCAACATTAGCTTATTCTGCAACTAACGACTAAATGATATCCAAACAAAATGTTTTCACCGGCTAACTAATCAGCGTTTATCTCGAAGAGTTTAAACTTCAGGCCGATGGTCATGCTTGACTTGTTAAGAAGATCATAGTTCAGATCCTACTCTTTGGGAATGAAAAGTGTGGAAGAAGAATATATTGACTTTTGTTTTCGTTTTATTTTAATCCTAAACTCACGAAAGGCTGTTATATTTTTTAGCAAGATGGTTGCCGTTGCAAAATACAAGTGGAGGCCGGTTATTCGATTCATCAGTCTTCAACTCCTTGCGAGATTTTATCGCTTAATGACGATGTCAGCGTGTGCACGACTCCCATCAAATTAATATATTAATTATGCAATAGTGTATTGAAATGATTGTTCTCATGTGATACATGTATCTCAATTGATACAGCTCGCAACCTACTTACAGATTTATATTCGCTAACCGGTTTATGAAACTAGCGATCAGTACGAGAAAGCAATATCTTAACAGAATAAAAAAACAAGTGCTTTCGCTTCTGTAATCTTTGTTTATCACTTAGAGGTATATGGGGTTAATTTAAACAGTGTCACTGATAACTTCTAAATTCTTAAATTAACAAAAAATTATGATTATTTATTTTGACATTTATGTAAAAAGCTCCTAATGAAATTGGTCACATTAGTAGTGTTACCGCATACAATAGATGCAGTCACGGCACATCGAAGTTGTATCTCCAATCAGCTGTTAAATCCGCTGAAGGGAACTTATTGGCCTGGACCCGGGTATGTGGTGCTATAGGAGTTTCTATGAGTATATCTAAGTCGACTTGTTTATTCTAAAAAGCCGCTACATTATGTGGACTGCGCACAGCTTGCAAAAATGGAAACACTCAATTGTTTACATTTTATTTTTATCAAAAGCCCTTTGACATGATGTATATTTTGGTGAATGGAAACGTTTTTCCAGTCAACTCATCTGCTTATCAACGACACCTAAAAGTTTACGTTCTATGAAAATTACTTCTGTTGAAATCTTCATTATCGTGGATCGCGTGGCAGACAAGTTACCATAGCAACACGTGCATGTGTCTGGTCTTACAGTTATAGCGAGAGGTCTCCTATGATCGTCTTGGTTTACAACATGTATGAAACATTTGGACGAGTCTAAACAAAACGAATGTATATATTTAGGGAGAGAATGTGTTAATTACATTACACTTACAACCTGGAACTTTGTTCTTTTAATTTCTAACAAAATCAAACTGTTAAAAAATAAATAGATTGCCTAGGCAACCATACAATGAGGGCTTAATTGGCATCTGACAGTTTAGCGTAACTAAGAAAGCTAGAGAACAAGTGAAGCAAACTGTCAAACATGCTGCCATGCCCCCCTCTCTCCACCTTCATAAAACTATAGCTGTAGGGAAGATGAGCCGATCCAAAGGTACTCTTCGGGGCTTCAACTTTGCCAAAGAAGGTTGTAACTTTATCTGGGTCTTCCCTGACGCTCGCCCATCTTGCGCTCTCCTTTGCAGGGGTTGCATATTCTGATAGGCTCAGCTGTAAAACACCGGTGCGCAGGAGTCTTCCAAACTTCCCCTCGCAGACCAATAAGAATTAACTTGCTCGCAACCTTTTCGAGTCATCTGTTAGAGTAGAGGCTGTATCTACCTTGGTTGAAGCAAGTCGTCTCGGGTACCAGGTCCGCCGCTCTCATCTTCAGTCCACCAGCGTCCCGAAAGTCGCCGTCAACAAGCATTCCTACTGCTTTTAATTCCCTTTACTCATTTTTCTCTCGTTTATTTCTCGGATAACTCCAGAAAAGCGTCAACATGGAAGCCATCAAGAAGAAGATGTTGGCCATGAAAATGGAAAAGGAGAATGCCTTGGACAAGTCCGAGGAACTCCAACAGAAATTAAGGGAAACCGAAGAGCAAAAGGCAAAGGTAAGTCAACCAAATAAATTATATCGCTAATATTTGATCTACCTTCGAAATGCAAACCACCATAACCAAAAACGACGAAAAGTAAAGAACTAAAACTTAAACTTTAACGTAAAGAAGTTTATTGAGATGCCGATATAGTGCATATATACAATAACTTAGGAAAACAAAATATATTATGTTCGTGTATATATACTATATATACGGACGGCCTCTGTAAGAATTAAACAAAAACTATCAGAATCTTAATGTTTAAGTGACTGCAGGCCTAGTCATATAAGTAAGCATAGCGGTTCATTGATAAGCACATAAACTATAATACCCTTATAATATAATTGACCTAAATTTTATAATGAAAAAACAATCTTTAAAAAAGCATTGTTGATTTCATGGTTAATAAAACAAAAAGAACAGCAATTGCTTCGGCAGCGTTTTTTGCTTTCTGGCAAGATGATTAGTGTGTAGCGGCAGCCATTTTGGAAACATGACACCGATACCTGCCTATTAATATAAACCTACCATTTGCTGCCTACACAGTGCCGGTACATAGTTTCTTATTTCCCAGGGTCTCTGGCTTGTCAGCAACTCTCCACATTTCTACCATTCGTATAACTGCCAAAAGTGAAACGCGAAACTTTAGACAACGAAACTTTATCACCATAACTGCTTCGTGTTGTTATACTCTCTGGAAATAACACACAAAAAAAAGCTTTAAAAAGTACACTTAAAATTTCGGTTTATGTTTAGATAACTTCAGATTAGTATATATGCATAATTAGACGTGATTATATATCAAGTGTGCGTATAAAGGATGTTATATGAACTACAGTTGATAATAATGTAACTCTATATTTCTATAATAAAGTTATTGGTGGTTTTTAATATCAACTAAAATGAGCAGTAAAATATTTGAGAGCAACAAAGAGCATATTCAAAATGAAATAGATTGTCTTTGAAGTTATTATAGCTTGGCTCATGCAGCCTCACGCAGCTTTTTGACAGATACTTCGGTGAAACACATGCCATGTGACAGCTGTCAACCACGTGGCTTTTGTTGACAGTTTTCAGTGTCACTGCGCATGCTCGGAAGTTCTTACATGGCAAAGGATAAACAATGTGACAGCTTATGTTTTTTGAAAGAACATGGTTAAATGAATCGGACTAGTAAAAAAAAAAAGAATAAAATAGGAGAAAAAAGTAAACGCGGAAAGCTTTAGTATATACGAATAAGATATATTTCTTAATTCAACGTTTATCTCATTCTTAAACAAATAACAACATGGCTTTCGTGCTTATACAGTATATTTGTCGTTAACCTTAGAAAACACAACTCAAATGAATTGCATAGATATAATTACTAAACATATGAAAAGTAATAAAACCAAAATCTAAATAAAATTGTACATATTTAAATTTATATTAAATCTGAAATTTTTGACACAATAGTTCAACAATGGGCCTATCTCTTGAAAACAAATTAACTTTCTTGCTAACTATCTTAATTATTATATACTTATCTTTTATACTTCTTTAGATAGAAGAAGATCTTAGCAATCTGCAGAAGAAATATGCCAACTTGGAAAACGATTTCGACAGCGCCAATGAACAACTTCTCGAGGCCCAAGCCAAGCTGGAAACACAAGACAAAAGAGTCACAGAGGTGAGTAGAACCAGTTTTTATATTGATTAGCGCGACATCTAACTGTTGTATGTGGACGAAATTATACAAGCATTATAGTGCGAATAATACCTTCTTCATTTCGTTTATTACATGGGAAAGAACAGGCCTTTTTATATTTATTTTTGTAGATCAAATGTGATTTTGATAATATAGCGAGTTTTGGTATACCAACTGATTAGACGGATCAGCGAAGTATATTAGTATATTTCTAAAAATTTGAATAAGACTCGGGGCGATTCGACTAAAATATTATGAGTTGGATCATATGGTGACCATATAACGGTACTTTAAGAATTTAGCGACACAGAGAGAGGTGTCAACGATAAGAAAAAGAGAGAGACTCAGAGAGAGGGATTTCAATATTGTTTAGAAGATGATACTCTTTGGCACGGCACAAACAGTATAAAATTAGGTTGAAATCAGGACAATTTATATTATAATTAATAACAGACCATATTTCCTCAATGTTTACCCACAACATTCTGGTTAGAATGTCAACAATGTTATTGCTGCACATATTCAGCAAAAAAAATGTTTCCATTAAAGCTGTTTGGTTGAAGTGCCATACAGTTATTCGTCTATACACTACGGCAACAACAGCAAAAAAACAAGAAGCCCAAAACAACAATGACGGCCCTTGTCCATACATTCTCTCCTCAATCGAAGGAATAACTTTCGGACCAGCGCCGGGTTTGGCAGTGTTCTTGCTCGCAGAGGTCAATGAAAGGTCGATAACAATGTGCAGTGGTCACTTTGTCAAAACATTTATTCTTGCCCCTTGTAAACCGTTATAGTCCAATGACCAGGTCATGTATAGCTATTGTTCTCACGTTCAGGGCTAAACAATTCATGCCATATCTATACATATATACTGGTCAAACAACTATCATATAAAACAGTAAGAATACTCAAAAGTTTAATACTATTTATATATTTATTTCCACGTCTTTTACTAATAAATATATAGAATGATTATTATAAAAAATAACTTTTAAAAAAATAGAAAACAAATATTTTTTATTTTTTTACATTGAAAACCCTATAGGCATATTTTCGTAACCCATATCGTCCAACTACGATTTGATGGGCAATTTGAATAATCCCTTCATAATTATTGACTTATTATTATCTTCTCTCTTTTTATTGGGGGGGGGGGGGGTGATTTAAATTTATAAAAGTAATTTTACAAAAAAAAAAAAAAAAAATGAGAAAAAAAAAAAAAAAAAAAAAAAAAAATAAATGT
>JAQQZZ010000028.1:287057-313317 GCA_030265115.1 Mopalia vespertina
CCCCCCCCCCCCCAGTGGCATTTATTCTAGTAAGTTGACCAATCAGAAAACATACAATGAGTAATATAAATATCTATACAACTATACTTAACTGTGGAACGCACAACCAAATCCCACTTGTATATACTGCTTTACTTACAACAAATATTCAATCAAATCAGAATGTCAACATGCTACATATTCTGAATAACGTTTGATCAGTCAGCGACTTTTTAACTATACACAGTTAAATGTTTACATGGTCCATTTACGTGGATACATTCCTTGCGGAAGCGAACCGAAATTGTACTTACTTTTGGGTTACATTTATGTAATGTATATTTGTGAGCTGACACACAACCAAACGAACAAGCGCTAACACTGGTATGCGAGTCCTAATAGTTCTTTACAGGATCGTGGAAATGTTTAATTAAACTTGCAGCTTGTTACATTACTTTATATATTTTACATATAGGCCTCATGAACGATCCGATTTAGTTTGTAAACGAAAAAAAACCCTGAGGTGTAACCTCTAATTTATGTTTTATGCCCTGCCCTACAACAAGAACAAGAAAACAAAAAAGACATTTCTTCTTACATGTAGCTTTATTATATTGGTTATATATATAGGTCTATCATTTGTCGATGTACTTCACAAATTTTTCTGTATTTTATTCTCTGGTATCCCTCTTAAATTGTTCTGTTTAATAAATCACCCAACTTTAAGGGACGTATAGTATACGTTATAATCACTTTACATTTTCCAGTTAGTGAAACATGTTTTTTCAAGGTTGTTTTGAGGGGCGTGACGTATTTATTACCAGGACAGAGTGGGTAACGCGTGGGTGTAGTTACCAAATAAACTTCAATAACAGAATCATAAGTAAATATCAGGAATAAAGTAGAATTTGAGTACTATCTATTGACACCCTTTCTTACTTTTTAAAATCATACAAACACTTAAATTTACATTGCACCATTTCTATATGTGGACTACTTTAACCTTTTATACGTATAGACTGTATTGAAGTTTACTCGGATCTAAACAAAGGAGAGGTTAATAGTTTTATCAACAAGAAAAGAGCTCTAAGCTTATATTGATCTAGGCATTGTGAATATACTAGATTGTTTACAAATTTTAATACTTATGGTTTAGACCAGGCATTCCATGCGTGACAGAGTTCTAGTGATTAGAATAACATTGTAATTTGTTTTAAGCTATAAGTATGCCTATAATTGGCTCTGAAGTGAAAATGTGTTAATATGAGTGTATATATATGTATGGGGTTTATAACTAACACAAGGTGGAACTGTCCGAGTCAGCTTAAATTTCACTGGGCTATTAAACGTGGAAGTTGTCAATTTGCGTTTGTGCTGTGGTAAAGGCTTTGTGGATGGTAAAGTATTGCTGGAGAAAGCCAGAGGGCACATTTCCTCTTGTATTGCCCGCGCCCTTATATTGCGCCACACAAAGTGTTTCTTTATAACTGGAGGAAGGAACAAGAACTTTTGTAAGTTATTCTTACTGCGAAAGATAAAAGTATGGACTAAGAAAGTAATATGTAGTGTGGATGTTAAACTACGGATCATTTAACCTTAACCATCCTAACCTTGGTACTACGCCTGGGCTATTCTGCTGTTCACACTGCACTGTGTAATTTGCGCTGGAGTACACTCGTTTAGGTCAAAGTTCATCGTGAACCTGGAGCTGAATCATGGCGAATGATGATGACGTCATGCCTCCATATATGGAATACCATGCGAGGAATGCCAACCAGATTGAAAGGCCAGCAATGAATACAGATCCTGCCCGCTTTGCCGTCTAGTGTGTTGCGCCCCTCCGCAGAGAGACAGTTATTTTTAACCATTGCATGGGGACTGAAAGACATCTGGTCTGAAGTTTGTTGTGAACTGGAATAAAATCCACGTGACTCAAGACAACGCATATGTGTAAACATGTATTGTGAGTAAAGTTATATAGGCTATACTTACAGAACAATAGTTTGGATTTGTCATGTTATGAAACAAACAAAACGTACGTTCCAGGTACTTTGTGAAATATTAATTAACCATAACAATGACGGACCTAGGTGCAGCTGTAATTGCTGATGATCTTCCTGTGGAAACTTTGACATTGTCACAGGATTCACATAGCTTGAACTTATCACAGGAATCTCAGAGTTTAAATTTATCTCAAGATTCTCAATATGGATGCACGGATACAACTCAAAAAAGTGATTGTGCCACTGATGGACAAAGTACATTGGAAAAACCCAAAAAGAAAAAAGAGACAAAAAAAGTGAAAAAGAAAAAAACAAAATCGAAATCTAAAGAAAAGGATGGGGAAGATGGTGATACTGCGGAGAAAAGTGAAAAGAAAAAATCCAAAAAGAAATCAAAACACTCTAGCAGACGTCCCGAACCGGAAGGTGGTAACACCATCGTGGGTAATTACAGGGACGAGTATGATCGGATTATCAACAGTAATGAGCCAATCTTTTCTGATCTTGAAGCATCCGATGAAGAGAACAAAACACCGGCCAGACCTCCCTCGCGTCGAACTTCTCGTCTCAGACAAATCCAACTGCAACAACAACAACAAAATAATTCCAGTGGCATTTTCTTTCCATGTCCAAACTTTAGTATCAATTCCAACACGATGATAAAGTTTGCTATTATTGGCACGGAAATTCAGAACATTTCCCGTGGATTTATGAAGCGGGTATGATTTTAATTCTTTCAACTATAACGGCATGTTAAACGATTAGCCTAAGCAGATGGGACTATATATTAGGCTTACATGAATGCATGTTTGTTTACATTCTTAAAATTAGATCGTTTGTTCTGATATTCATGCACTTGACGTCCCGGCATATATAAAGAGGGTGGAGTAAAAACATTCATTGCATGATGGATGCTGCCACAATTCGCAATTATCCACATGTCAGTTTAGGAACAATTAAGCTTTTCGTATGAATTGTTCAGTTTTTTAATGTAATTATACATTTGCTTCATTGGATACTTCTTGAAGCCTCCGTGAATTATATTGTATATATGTAGTTAATGTACACACTATACTCATTAAGACAGACAAACTATAACATCTGAATGTTGGTGCACACGTCTTCAATTATAGCTTATATGTCTTCCACTTTCTGTGCATGGTTCTCCACTGGAACATCTTAACTGCATCACATCTGGCTTTGCTTTTAGACACACCTTTAGCTCTTTTATCCACCTTCAGTGCAGGACTTATATCGTGTGCAGGGTTAAGCATATCTATTCTGACTGGGTATTAAGTTTCGAATGGGAACAGTTGCTATGGCAATCATGTACCAAAATAACTTTTCTTGTAAAGCTGCTGCGCGTGTGTCGGGAGTCTGATATCCCAAACGCAAAGTTTGCAAGAACCTATACTTGTACGCCATCAGTTATGTTCTCTTCTCTCATAGACCCAGAGGCTCAAACCTAAGATTTGACATCAATATAAGATTTTAAACACTAATCTAGGATTAGAGATAGATCTTGAACATGACGTGACGTAACCAAATCCATCATTAATTTGATAGCGCTATGAACTCTGACCCCAGTTTGATTACAGGGCAATGCATATTGGGCGAAAACACAGAAAGAAACATGCATACATGCAAATAAAACAATTTGGGGAAAATAAGAAACAAATAAATAAATCAATTGGAAAAGGAATATTCTTGTGTTAAAGAAGATTAAAGCTTTTAGCTTAACACTTTTCTGAAAAAAATCATCCTTAATGTGAAACTTTTTTTTGTTAAAGAAAAAGGATTTGGGCTATTTATTTTTTTTAAATTAATTCAACAGCAAATATGGGTCGTCTGATTTGAATCCGGTCAATAAAAAGCTTAAGGTTATATGATGTCTTACATATATATGATTTAACGATCCTATTTTGACAACTGCAAACTCAAGACTTATATTTAACTGTAATAGAAGACTCCAAAATAAACTGGTCAATGTAAACATATATAATCCCGGTGGAGGCAAGCAAATTTTTCTCACTTCATTAATTTAAAATATATTTAAAAAATAAAGGTAGCGTTGATTACAAAAAGCATAACACCATGGCATTGATAACATTCTAATGTTAAGTTAACAAAAACATGCAGAATATTGACTTACATATTTTTCTAATAATATAGAAAGATAATGCGTATATATATGTGTGTTTTGTTAAATTGGCATTATTTTTGTTTTTGTTTTATTCAAAGCGCTACTTTTTTCTATGTAATAATTGAATATATAATAGAGTGTCATGTATTTCCCTTCATTCATCCACTGTAAATGTCAGTGCTCGAAATAACTTTATACAATCAAAGAAGCAAACAAATCATGTATAATATTCAGCGGTCAGGACATTCCTATACAATCCTCTTTCGTAAGTTCTCTTCAAATATAGGCAGTAGGCCTAGTCTGCACAGGTCCTCTAAATATCCATTAAGTAAGCTATTGTTATTGAATGACTGGTTTAATCCCCACACTGAAATGCTTTAAAGTTGTGCGTAACATTCACAGAACGCAGCAGGTGATATGAATTACTTATATTGTTTAGACGAACAGCAACCTGTATTAACCTGTTTTATTGAGACCAATAGCCAATGAGGGCAGCATGCCCATCAAGCGAAAATGATCGTCTTACCTTAATGTGACCATCGATGTCCCTTTCTTAATTAACCATGGGGGAGAGTTCTTCTGTCACCCTAACACTAGCCTGCAGCTTATCGACGGGGAATAATTGTCTTCTGCCAACCTTGGGCCTGCCAACCGGTTTTGTAGGACAGAACAGGATCGAGTTTGCCCGATTGCTATTTTGTCAACAAAGCCACGTGCTGTTAAGTGACAGTTGACAATGTGAGGGAGGGTTGACATTTCTCGGAACAGCACAGGTGACTCGTAGCAGGGCTGATATTGTCACATGATCTGTGAAACACCACTTCGTCACTTTACTTCCTCCGCTAGCTGATCTTACTTCAAAAAACGGTTTAAATTTACAGATTTTCATTTGATCTCGACTGGAAGTGGTGAAATTTGTCCTTATCGTTTCTTATCAGCTTTGACGAAGTTATATTGACAGGACAAGCCAGTGGTGTTATTTTGTGTCGGATTTAGCTGCAGCCGGTGTCTGCGTTATTAGGTCACCCATACCTCGATTAGCTGCGATCGGCCATTTTTACTCTAAAACCACCTTGTCCAGCTTTTCAGCCTTGATTGTTTAACGCTATCAACTATATTTCAAAATGGATTACCAGCAAAGAAACAGGGCTGGTTTGCAATTGCAAACGTCTAACGCTTTAGGACATCTTAAGAAGAAAATGAACGCTGTTATGGAAGAGCGAGACCAAATGCAAGACGTAGTGAAAGAAAAAGATTCAATAATCGACGAACTCACTAAGAAAATCGACCTGGTAGGTTTGGGGAAATGTTGTGACCAGACAGTCACTGGGTGGTCAATGTCTGGCTGTACGTATTATTACATTAATAGTCGACCGTTGTTGTATTTCAGAAAGTAAGTTGTCTTGATTGAAAGACTCTATTTTGAAAGCTGCAACAACAACATAGTGTTAACCTTGTCAAATATTAAATGCCGTTTGCCGGCTTAATATGAAATCGCACCTGTCAGATCGGAGACGGTTTCCTTAATGCGAGCACCAATATAGTTAAGAAAAATAACGTTTGAATTGTAGAAAGACCTCAACATTGAGCGTAGCTAGTTGTAAAATAAGTTCTGTCTACTTGCATTCGTAAACGAGTATGAACACATTATTTCAGTACCGGTATAGTGGTTTAACATTGCAGTAGGGTGTGACCAAAAACTATAGGCCTAATGATTCTAGTACCATCTCCCAATATAGACTGATCGAAGCCCATTCATGATCTTTTTTCGAAAATATGACAATTTTGGTTTTTAAGAAAGAAATGGTATGCCTATTCTTCATGGAGCACACATTTAAATAAGTAACTCAAGGATGGCTGTTATGATTGCAATAAGATTCTTATTAAACCAACATGTATTGTCCATGAGCACTTACAAATCTGTATGTGTGATAAAATGGATTTTTTATGTCGGTTGTGCTCAATACATCAATATTTCCAAAAATTAGTCACACATCAAAAATAAATAATTTCATATTATTTAACCAAAATAATTATTTATGTGATCTGTGTTAATGTCCCAAACGTGTGTTATGTAACGTCCAAACAACGTCTTTCGAATGCTTAAGAAAGTTTTGTAACTGTTTTCGAAACCTGTTTAATCAGTCACCATCTTAAAGATCTTTATAATAGTTGCTGCTTTCGTTAATTTATAGATAAAGAACTACCTTTACATTTTTGCTGATTTTTGTGTCCGAATCTTGCAGAAAGGCAAGCGAATATAATGATTTGTTCGAAAGCGTGTGCGGATCAAAAAGTGGTGATGTACTATACACTCATTGTAAAAATTCATAACCTTGATAGATCCTGTTTAATGTAGCAGCCTATAAGCATACATTTAGTTATTTTAAATTCTTGTTAATTTATTGAAATGATAAGATTAATACACTTAATACCTAAAATAACTGATAAATATGTTATAAGCTTAAAGAATATTTTAACCAAATATCATGCTATAATACAGGAAAACTTACATTTATTGATATTATAGAACACAATATATTTATGTACATTTGTCGAACACTAGCCACACTCTATGCAAGCTACATGCATAAGAGATGTGAATGAATGAAGAATGGGTAACCCAATTCACATGTTCCTATTTACATAGCTGACCGGGTAACTGTTCATGTGAAACCCTATGGCCAGAGCTCTATTTCAAGCCCAGTCATTGTGTCTTTACTTAGTACTGGCATACTGGGATAACATTTTGTTTCGAACAGTTTAAACACTTGACATTTTATTGTTGTTGTGCTGTACACGAACATCAGCAAAGTGAAATACCCTTCAGCAGGGTGTAAGACACCAGTCTGTGAAAGCATAAATGTCTATCTTAAGACATGTAGTAACCTGTCGCTCAGAGTTGGAGTATTTCAAGTGTACAAACTTTCACATAAACTGTTTACTTCCGTTAAGCAGCGAGTAGGGTCTATGTGGAGTGTAAGAGGACAGTTAGAACATAGAGGAGTGTTGTCAGTTTTAGGCAAATGGCATGTCCATACAAGGAGAGCTGATCTCTACTGGCTAAAACTGACATACTCAGGGATGGGCAACATACAAAGCAGCTACAGTTCATAAAACATCTATTAGGGGCTCACTATACCCAGTCTCATACAGTTGACCTAAAATGAAAACTACAATAACTAACATATAGAGGGAGAACTTGTTCAACAAATTGAAAAGACCCAGTGGGCGTTTACCATACCCCTTCCTGTGAGAGTTAAGCTCTTGACTAGGTCAGACTACAAAAAAATGATTAAAATGTACCCAGCCTGTTGTTAGCTTGGCACCTCTCTTGCAAAACTATGCATTGTTTTCAATACCAGGAGTTGTTTCTTTAACTTCTCAGCAACCACTCAGTCCTGAAGCAATGTTTAACACATTTACTTGTTTTGGTTGACATTATTCCACCTGTATAACACATTAGATTGAGGTATAACTGGACTATTTTAAAACATTTTTATAATTTAGTATTATTATTACTAAAATACAGTGTATGGGTGATTGATGTGGCCTTGTGTAAACTTTTATTAATTTTTTTTTATCTATAAATAATTAAATACATACATGTATGTTTTTGAAATAATACATACATACCCATACATTAATAGGTTAGTACAATTCCTTTGTGTGGTCAAATTTATAATGTTTAAAGAATGATCTGAACTTCTAACAAGTTGACATTGTTCAATTTTATTAAAACAATTCCTTCTGGTTAATCATATTGAGCTCTTTGTTCTATATAAAATAATGAACTGACTAAATATTCGTATGACCTCCTTTTATAATAAATGGAACTTTATTTTTGGCTTATTTAGCTGTGAGCGTGTCCTGTTACTGTATTAGTCCTGTTGAACAGGTTGCTCGGAAGGTGTATCTACCTATTTTATACCTATGTTAATTAACAGGGTCGTGAGGACTTGGGTTTATTTACTATAAAGAGCAGTGCAATTAGTCTGCAACTTGTACACATAGAGAACTGAGAATGTCCCGTGTTAAGACTCACATGCGAACGTTTGTCTTGTGGGTAGATGTTAATACATGTGCTAGTATTATGGGAAAGGAAGGAAATAGGCTGGGTGTGTTGCGGATATATTGTGTATTGTACATTTTCAACCTCCAGGGGCCTATGTTGGAGTCCTAGTAGGTAGTAGTCTACTTATACCATATAATATACACCAGTACTGTACATGTAGACTGATTTGACTTGGTGCATGTATGCTGGAAGGGAAGTTAGTGTAATGAATTACCGTATACATCCTATTAAGCAATTAGTAACCATAAATACCATGCATGACCCATGGTCATGATCTCATCCATCCCAAACAGCCAAATTTTTGCGGGGATAAATCATAATTTTACCCTTTTAGCCCCACAATCAGTTCACTCATTGATTGGACACTACAAGACCATAAATTATCCATCTGACAGGGGTGTTTCTTCACTAGGTCATAGTGAAGATAAAATGTCACTTTCGAGAGAATTTTTTAAGTACTGTAATGTTCAAGAGGAATTCCATAGTCTAGTAATGAGTCACTGGAGACTAGCCCAGAGTTACATATAGAGTAGTAAGCCATCAGCTATCAGTTGTAACAGTATTATACATTCATAATGTACATAACATTTTCAGAATATCCTCTAGCCCAGCAGATACAGTGTTTAATATATACTATCCTGCAACAAAACATATATAAACTTAAAGGCGTGGGCCATGACATACATCTCTGGTATAGATTGGTATTGTGCTGTAAAAATGTTTGATTGTAACTTATGACCAGCATGCTGTCGGTCCAACATACATAAATGTGCGACAAAACAGTTTCTAGATTTTTTTTAACCTGTACACACCAGAAACCTTTATTTACAAAGTTTTCATTTTATGAGATTTATGAGCAAAGGCGTATTTGCGGTTAGCTCACGGTTTTTTACGAGGTTTCCTCTCGGTTTTCCACCGTTATGAGGCAAGGAACAGTTTGAACTGGACAATCCATCATATATAAGTGAAATACCCTTGAGTATGTCATTAAACCCCAATCAAACAAACAAACATATCATCAGCCCCACTAAAGAGTAAAGGAATATTAATTTAGGTAATATTAACAGTAGTTTATGTAGACAGTAAGAAAACAGGCCACCTACTTCAACATACTGCAAGTTCCCTGCAACAGTAGATGTAGGCACATTTGAAAAAAATGTTATCAGACAGCATAATATTATGTTTGTTAAACCAGCTGTATTAATGCAGTACTACAATATTGACCCGTCTCTCACTCACTGAGCTCTACATTGATTGCTTCATTTGTGTGCTATTATGTTATGCAGTAACTGTATGTTGGGCTGAAACAAATATATTGGGAACGAATAGTATATCACGGTTATTCGTTGTCTTATTTAGTATTCGAGGATTCAAGGATCACATTTTATTTGCCTGTATTGCCCTGAAGTCGTGAAAAACTGCCGCCAAAAGGTCCACCCTCAAACAGTACAACAGTGAACACTAACCATTTATTTACATATTACTTGATACCTAAGTACCGGTACATGTACACAAAAATGGCCGTATATTGCTTCAGCAAAGTCTTGCATTGTTTACATGTCGGTCATAAAAAAAGACTAAACCTAAACATGATACAGGGTCACTGTAGGTTGCTTAGAATCGAATAATGCATGATATCCTTTTATTATTATTTTATATTGACTGTTCATAAGAGACCGGAAATTGTTTTTGTTATGCACTCTAAGTGCAACTGCCTAGTTCTAGTCTAAATGTATAGAGTGAAGCTACTGTAGGGTCTAAAGGATGAGTTGTTGGTACAAATCATGATTCATGATAGTTCTTTTTGTACAGGGAAAACATGATTCATGATTAGTTCTTACGTAAAGGTATTTCTCCCATGTCATGAGTATGCGAGAAACTGACACTCACAGGTAAATATAAAGTTGAAAAATATGGTAAAATATTTTTTTCCTTACATTTCATAAAAGAACGTTAATGTAAACATTGTTCTCAACTGGTCCTGGTATTCATTGTGATAATTTTGTTGTTGTGCAGCTTGAAGGTGAGGTACAAGCTTTGAACAGACGTACAACGCTGTTGGAAGAAGATTTGGAACATACTGAAGAAAGATTGCAGAGCGCCACAGAAAAACTGGAGGAGGCCTCCAAAGCTGCAGATGAGAGCGAGAGGTAGGTGCTGTGGCTGCAGTAGAGCTAACCCCATCATTTTAGTTTTTTGGATAGTTCAACTTATTTCATATTTACAACTTTCATGAAAGTAGCTTGTAGTAAGAATTAAGTTGTTTACATTTTATGGGGTATAATATCCTGGGGCCCGTTTCACAAAGCAATCGTGGCCTATGTTAAACTGAACTGTCCTGGCAACCAGTACTAAATCTATTGTGTTGTCATGGTAATTAAGATCAACTTAAGCTAAAATCACGTGGAACAATACCCAGGGCTTTCTCATTTGAGGTTGGAGGGGAGCTACCTGTTGCCCTTGTGCTTTCAGATTTTAGGGGCAACACATTATAATCTGTGATGTGTTTGAACTACATGGCTCTGTTTGTTGCCGGAGACATTGGAGTTGATTTCCTTCACCCATTGGGATAGCACACTGTCATATGAGTGAAATAACCTTAAGTACGGCGTTAAACTCCAATGAAACCAACAAATCAAATTATCAATCAAGATATTACATAAATTTGAATTAGGCATGCAGTTAATCGAAAAGATTAATTATTACCATGATATGCTTTTCAGCTCAAATGTGAATAATAAATAAAAAGCCTGAAGAATGGTTGTGTTGCAACATTTACACTTAGGTTGGGCCAAGTTAAAAAACTTTTTTAAATTGTGTATCCAATTGAAACTTCAAAATGCATTTAAATTTATATATTACCTGTACAATGGTACATCAAAGCTTATATCGTATTTTGATTTTACCTATCTGGAAGTAAACTTGTTCCTATCTATATATTTATCATTACTCATTGTTTTGCCGGTGGTGGTGGAAATGGTGTACAATAAGTATAAATGCCCGGTCTGGTACTATCCTCATTGTTTCTGGTACATTTCTGGTACAATGCATCTGGAGTTTTGTTGTTCTATTTACCAGCTGATGCAAGATTTCTTATTAAAAGAAATACATTGACAACATACTGTATATTATATATTTATATGTATGAATGACCTATATGGACTTGATTCATTTATTATTAACTTCATCTGTTCTTTTCTACCTTGGTAGCTGTTTGATCTCCTCTTCCTGGGCTCACATCTTCAAATAACCACATAATCTATTTGATGCGTTGTATTACGACATGCGCTTGGAAATTGAATGACCCTTCAGATAATTTATTATGCAATCTCTATTTCAAATCTGGACGAATTCAAATTCAGCAAATTAAAGCGTAGTTCATTTAATTTGCCTGCATGTAGAACTACTCGATGTCATCAGTTAACATAATTGACTACTATTAGGGACTATTTTTAGCAAAATGATCACATGGGTAATGGTGGCCAATGCCAGGTATATAAACTTACATCCACATGCTTTATGCATAATTAACATTACTAAATATACTGCTTTTGACTATTTGTCCAGATTTGAGATTCAACAAGGAAACCAACAAAACACACGCACATATATATATTATGAATATATCATCATTAAAATATAATAAATAATATTTATTGACCTGGGTAGCGGTTGATGTTCAAGATATAATATATGTTTCACATCTATTATCTAGCAATTCAGCTTCTAAAACATGTGATGCTCTCTGGCCAAGAACTGCCTGTTCTGTGCGAAGTCATGCTGTATTAACATTGGAGGCAAATCAATTTTCCAACTGAGAAAAATACTTTCATTTTATGGTTTTTGTTAGTGTGGCAATAACTGTCACAGTTGGAGTATACCATTGTCAAAAAAAGTGAAAAATCAACCAATCCGTCATGCCAGATGTTAATACAGCAAAAGTAGCAGGGCCTGCTGGTAAAACAAACTCTTCTAAAACAGTTTGTTGGAGTGTAGAAATTCTGTATTAACACAGCACTGGAGGAATATCTATCTTTCCAACTTATCAAAACAATAACATTTTAAAGTTTTCAAATGCAATTAATTATTGCTGGAATATACCGCTGTCATATAAGTAAAGTACCCCTGAGCAAGGCATAAAACACCAATTAATTCATCAAAATCAGAATGTTGTGGTGTCAATTCCTGTTTATGTCAAGACTTGAAAACCTTGAAAACAGGAGTGTATTTTCTTGCATCCATCAGTCGTACATGAGCACATCTATACCTAACCCTAACCTTGAGGTCATATCTTGCATGCCCCACTTACAGATAGAAGTCAATATCCTATGAACCCAAGCAGACAATTAATATTTTAGCTTCCAAATTTTATCGCCCTCTAGCTAAGGGAAGTTTGTTTGAAGATTAGCAATACTGTCTGTACTTAGCACAGGAGGAAAATGAACTTTCCAACATTATGAAAACGCTTCACATCTTGGTTGTGCTAGTGTCAATTATTGTTGGAATACACCGCCATCATATAAGTGAAATACCCTAAAGCATGGCGTAAAACACCAATCAATCAATCAATAAATTACATTCACTCCACCAAATAAACAGCAGAAGATCAAGCTTTGTCGATTCGTAATATCCTTTCTTTCCAGTTTAGATAATTTGATTTTCATTAGATATTTTCTCCTTGAAATTATGGATAGATTGAATATTTTTTGGTAATTAGAAATTAATAAATTTGAAAATGCAAACAAAAAAAAATTCTGAAGTCCTCCATTTAGCACTGGTCCTAGATGCATCACTAAATGGGCAATTTGTACATGATTTGAAAATCTCATTAAAGTTGGTCTAGTCATTTATGTAATTTTCAGGTGGTTTTTTTTGTTGTGAAGATGTAAAAACAAAAAACCTTTTGTTGTTGTCAATCAAATCTGTGGTCCCAGATGTATCAGCAGTATCACTAAAATAGGCAATTTTTATAAAATTTGAAAATCTCATTTAAATTTGGCCCAGTTATTTATGTTTATATCTTTATATTTTTTTTCTATTAGAAATAAATAAATTTGAAAATGTAAAAAAAACACTTATGTAGTCTCACATCCGTTAAAGACAGTGAACGTGGATGTATCACCCACTGGGCAATATTGACAGGATTTGAAAACCCCATTCAGCTTAGCTTACGTGTAGGTATTTACAAGTAGATGTAGCTTCAGGTGTTTATACAGGTAAAAATAATAAGCCTTGAATATTGAAAAGGAACTTGTGCAGTAGCCAATCAGTGAAAGGCTAGACCAGCATGTAGGCATACCATTGAGTTCTTAAATAGACTATAAATGCTGACAGTGATTATAAATCTCACATGACCTGAAAAGCCATATAAGGAAGTAGAAGACCTTGTTTATTATTATTACCTTTTTTCTCAGGTATGATACACAGGTAACGGTTGTACTTGTATCAAGGTTGTAGTTATTGAAAAGCTTTGACAGATTACACATACTAGGGCCTAGCTCTGTGGGTGTACATGTAGCCTGATATAGGTAGGTTTGTAAAAACAATTTTTCCATTTACACTGTAGTATAATTATAGCTCAGTTGGAGATACATATATTGTGACCACGTGTACATGTTTAACACTGACAGGCCATTCAGTGGATATTAGTGTTTTGTTCTCATCTATAGGAATTAATGGACACCCCTACTTCAGTCTGATTATTTTATTTATAAATATTAAAAGGTCTTGATCTCTGTGTAATGCAAGTAATCATTAAGCTGTTTTTCTTTGAATTGGTGTCACAGGCTAATTTGGCTAGGGATTGAAACATATGTTAAAGAACTGAAGATATAAATATAGTGTTGGATCATACAACAATATTTATTTTAATGGTATGTGTGACTACATGATGTTCTGATGATACAGGGCCTAATCTCTGTGTACTGCAAGTATTAATTAAGCTGTTCTCCTTTGAATTGGTGTCACAGGCTAATTTGGCTATGGATTGAAACATATGTTAAAGAACTGAAGATATACATGTGGTGTATCTACATGAATTAGATCATACAACAATATATGTCAATTGTATATGTGGCCACACTGTCCTGATGATATTAAACTAGAACATGTTATATGATCCCCAGCTGTTACAGGTTAACCACATCAGTCAATGAAACTTTAATAGGCAAACATACATGTGCTAGAGATAATGGGAGGTTTTCATTTGCAATCGCTGGATAGTTGAGGATAGAATTGAAGTGCGCTTCCAATTGTTAGGCCTACAGCTTTTAGCTACCAGTACTGTCATCTCCTGTGCATACTATAGCCTTCTATGTGCAGCTATTGGGTTGCAAGGATTGAGCCGACTGAAAATCAATGGTGTTGTTGTTGGAATTATACTAGGCAAGCAGTACTGTATCTCAATGTTAATGGTTGACCATATGGCTAACTGAATATTGGACAATCCCAGCCCGAGCTTTGTTGACGGTTTTAATGGCTACACAGAACTTCAGCTTTTGTCCATCGTATCATTAATTAGTTCTGGCTGTCATTTAGTTGAAACCTGTGTTTGGCCATTTGAATTTGTCTTGTGTTTTCAGCAAGCTAGACAGCTTTGGGGGCTTTAACTAGGACTATCAGTTCTTACCATAGTGTTGTTGTTGTTGTTATCAAGCCTCACCTCCCAATATGTCGGAATCTACGACACAGGAGCCCGTAACGACAACGGCTGCACCTTCTGTCGAAACTGATAACGGTGGTGTCAAACCTGGTGAATATGGAATTCTGGGATACGAGAGCTCCGCGAGCATGTCCATGTTTGTGATCTGTGTGCTCATCACAGGAGCATTAATAGGTGAGTGTTGGTATACGGACTTAACATTATATCAGTCAACACTTGTAAACTGGTGGGTGGTTGGGGGGGAGCTTCCTGTTGCCCAGGGGCCAGTTGCTCAAGAGATTATTAGCCGCTAACACCAGATTAAATCACTTATACCGGGCTAGAGATAGACCTAGCTTCAACATGGCATGACGTCACCTAATACATGTAGTGGATTAAATTTAATAGTGCTTCGAGCAACCGGCTCCTGGAGTTAATACTGGGTTAGAGATAGACCTAGCTTCAACCTAGCGGGATATCACCTAATACATGTAGTAGATTAAATTTAATAGCGCTTCGAGCAACCAGCCCCTGGAGTTAATACTGGGTTAGATATAGACCTAGCTTCAACCTAGCGGGATATCACCTAATACATGTAGTGGATTAAATTTAATAGTGCTTCGAGCAACCGGCCCCTGGAGTTAATACCAGGTTAGAGATAGACCTAGCTTCAACATAGCTGGATATCATCTAATACATGTAGTGGATTAAATTTAATAGCGCTTCGAGCAACCGGCCCCTGTAGTTCTCGGTGCTTAAGGGCAATAATGATCATGCTTATAATGTTTATGAGGTTTATGCTGGGTCCTGTGATTGTATGTCTTTAATTGTCGATGATGGTGTTGATGGTGGTTTCCTTCACCCATTGGAATGGTACACCATCATATGAGTGGAATAACCTTAAGTATGACGTTAAACCCTGAAAAAAGAGTAAACCGTTCAGCTTTAGGTTACAGTGTACATGCACATATCCTAACCTAACCTAAAGCATGTGTGTAACTGGCATATGAAATCGCGGGGGTGGTTTTTACGAGGTTTCCTCTCGGTTTTCCACCGTAATAAGGCAAGGAGCAGTGTGAAGTGGACAATCCGTCGCCATATAAGTGAAATACATTTGAGTACGACGTTAAACACCAATCAAACAAACAAAACAAACAAACACAGTAAATGTCCCCGTTAACATTAAACAATAAATTTCCCTGTAAACATAAAATATTAAATGTCCCCCTAAAAGTAATTTAAAGTAAATATTCCCGTAAACATAAAAGAGGAAATGTCTCCGTAATCAATACACAGTAAGTGTCCCAGTTAACATTAAACAGTAAATGTCCCCGTTAACATTAAACAGTAAATGTCCACGTTAACATTAAACAGTAAATGTCCCCGTAATCAATAAACAGTAAAACTCGCCGTAAACATTAAACAGTAATGTCACCGTGAACATAAAATGTCCCCCTAAACAGTAAATGTTCACCTGGAGTAGCTCATGGAGTTCGTATTTTTAATGTATGTACGTACCATTGGTAACACATAAAGGCTAATTTCGTTGATATGTAAATCTTTCTTTTGCTATTTGTTTGTCTAAGCAAAATAAATGTTAAGCATATAAGCTTATATTTGCTTCTGACGAGAAACCTCAACGTACAATGTAACAGTCCACTTGAAGGGGAAAAAAACTTAAATAAAACAAGACGTAATATGTTACTATATGTCGCCCAGTAACCAATATAATGCTGTGTATAAAAGGCTGACCAACTCTGTCCACTGCTTTATACGTGCTTGACAATTGAGCCCATTTGAAAGCTCAGCTGTAAATAGCCTTCCATTCTGTAGCAATCGTAAATAATTCGTACTAGGCAAATAATGTGAGACACTATTCCGTGCTGATGTTACTTTATCTAACCTAAAACCATCAAACATGTATTAAGATATTTGAATGAGATAGGTAAAGCGCTGTTATCATTTAATCTATGCTCAAAAAAGATTTCTATTTTTTTTTTTCAACCATCTTTTATTTCTCGTTACCCACTTTGGAATTTATCTGCATATTGATATCCACAATACTACCGCTTGTTTACTTAAGTAAAGATATCCGAAAGCTAGGGGCTGTTTTGTTACAGTTTATTAAAATAATCAGTTATAACTCTCTACCAATTATAGATGATAGTATTTGATACGTTGCTGTACTGTTGAAAGGTTCCAGAGTGTTTCCATGACTGTTGACTGTTTTCCTCCTTTGACCTGTCTGGTAACCTCTCCTATATAATTCGTTTGTAGACCTAATCAAGATGACTGCTTTATTCAGATTCACTATGGTCGATATTGTATAGCCACTAATAGAAGCTAAATAATTTAAGGCAATCGCTTACTTTCCTTCTCGATATTACATCTCTTGCTTAGCCGTGTTTGTGTTCTTGGTTTTGTTTTAATTTTGGGTTTGAATAATTTTATTTTATTTTTCTGCTTACTTTTTCTTCCGGCAATTTATTTTTGAAAGGACAACTCTGTGACGTACTTGACGAAGCAAATATATGGTAAACATCCTCATTTTGAATGTGTTAACGTCAGTGCCACCTTGCCCACTACATCCCCGCTCAGCTGCTTCAGGTGTGCTAAAAGTTCGTCATTATGATGCATTATTTACAATGCAGATCGGGTCGCTCACCTTTGATCCTTTCGACTGTCTTATTTACATGCTAATGTAGTACTGTTGACAGGCATTCAGGGACTGACTCTCTGCAAACATAAGAGATTACATTAATTGACATCGGATACCTTCCCTAACCAATAACACATTTCATAGATTACATTAATTGGCTTGAGTTGCCTTTCCCAGCCAATAGCACCTTTCATACATTAAACTAATGGACAGTGAATACCATACCTTACCAATCAAATCATTCATAAGAACATTAATTACCATTTGTTACCTTACCTAGCCAATAACACATTCATTGATTGACATCGGATGCCATACCTTATTAATAACACCATTCATATATAACATTGATTTACATCGGATTTAACCGATAACACCATTCATAGATTGCATTGATTGACACCGGATGCCAAACCCAACCAAACCACCATTCATAGATTATATTTATCGTCATCAGATACCATACCTAGCCAGTAACTCCATTCATATATTACACCAATTGATATCAGATAACATACCTTACCAATAACACCTTTCATATATTACATTATTTACATCGGTTTCCATACCTAACCAATAACATCATTCATAGATTATAATTATCGACATCAGATACCATACCTAACCAATTATATCATTCATATATTACATTAATTAACATCGGATACCATACCTAACCGATAACGCCATTCTTAGATTGCATTTATAGATATCGAATACCATACCATAACCACGTTCATGGGTTGCACTTATTGATATCAGATACCATACCATACCAACATTCATGGATTGCATTTATTGATATCGGATACCATACCATACCAATAACACCATTCATATATTGCATTTGTTGATATCAGATACCATACCAATAACACCATTCATATATTGCATTTATTGATATCGGATACCCTGCCATACCAATAACACCATTCATAGGTTCTATTTATTGATATCGGATACCTTACCTACCCAATACCATTATTCATAGATTACATTATTTGATATCAGTTACCATACCTAACCAATAACACCCTACCAGCTGAACGCCATATTTATATCCTCCCCGACAACAACTTCCACTGATCTACATGTTTTTGTTCAACTACACCGCTGTGACTGTCTCGCTATTTTGTACTTACATTTCCACGATCCCTTTGTCCAAGCTGGTCTCACAAATCCCATCTTTGCGAACCAAGGTTAAGACGTGGGTGTAATAACCTTGGCACATTAGAAACCTCTGTCGTGTTATCGGAGTCGACTAAGGGCACATGATCTTGTCCCATCTGGGGTTTTCCCTTAAATCGGCCGGCCAATGGAATGAGCCGATTCAACGACAGTAGGATTCTACTACAGGAGGCACGTATAGGCCTAATGACGGAAAGCAGTGCTCAAAATCAACTTCTAAACATGATCAAGAGAAGGTGTTGTGGTATCAGTATAACTAATATCCAAATTCAGTCGTTGTACTATTTCTCAGTGTCTCATTTTGTAATGATCAAGTTCCATTTAGCTTTTCAACGCAGACAGGCTGCACGCAAGGCATGGAGGTAAAGCGGCGACGGTTTAAATGAAATGTTGGAATCTGGATATAAAATATGTTCGGATGATGCTCAAATCCCAGTGAGATAGGTTTACTTCCTTTCATTGGGGCCCCTGACCGTGGCTAAGTGTTAAGCGAGTGCGCCTCCAAATCTTACTGTGACGTTCTGTTCACAAGATCGAATCCGTGTGTCGACCCTCAAATGAGTCACACGATGTGGCTTCGGCAATCGCGGGGGTGGATTTTACGAGGTTTTCTCTCGGTTTTCCACCGTTATTAGACAAGGAGCAGTGTGAAGTGGACATTCCGTCGTCATATAAGTGAAATACCCTTGAGTACGACGTTAAACCCCGATCAAACAAACAAACAAACCTTTCGTTGGGATTAAGGAAGTAGAAGAACTCTTTTGAAAGTTTTCGCACTATTCAACAAAACGAAACTAAACTGACAAACCAGTTCACTTTTTTATTAAAAGTTTATTCTTACTCGTATTTGGTTAGTCATTGAGAATTAATCAATATTTGTTTGCTATGTTTATTCAAGAATCACCTGTCATTTAAAAGACTTGTCACCAAGGTTTATTAGCTTGCTGATCAATAGTGTTAACTGAGTTGCAACCCAAGTCATATGATTGTAGTTCAGTATGCTATATAGAGTAAAACATGAAGATGTAATAGATAATATAGCAGTTGAACACAATACAGAGAAATCGGTTGCTAAACACCGATTAAAAGGTTTGTCCTCAATGGAGAAACTGTCAAGAATAATTTCCATGGAGGGAAAAATAAAGCATAAAGTAACGTTCTTTAGAAAAGCCATTTAAATAACAACGATATCCAAGTCGGGTTTTTACATGACTGTTATGCATATGAATTAACGTTGGTTTCTGCTGGACCAATGTTTATAAAATTTAATTTAGTTTGTTTTCTTTTTCTACCACTTGACAAATTAACTTTCTGTTTTTTAGTTTGATCAACACACGTTGTGGGATAATAACATGGAGCCTTGTTAGACAAACAATCCCCAAACCATTCGTCAATAAGTCCATAAAATATGTGAGCTGCTAAGATCCTGACCGGGCTATCCCGCATATTTCACATTAATGAGTAAGCGCCGTCACGTGATTAAAAAATTATAATATTTTGTATCCGAATGAGCTAACCAAAATTCCTCTCTTGAGAGACTATAGGAGCAGAAATCTTCTATGGAGCTGAGTGATTTTGACGCACAAGAGTGAAACTTTTGGTGCCGCTTTCTCCAAATAATGTCAAAGATCCGGTCTGGATCTGAACAGCTCATGTATTTATGGACTAACTAGGGGGACTGTTCAATGTGCGTCCTAACGGTCCTATAATGTCACTGCCAGCTGGCACAACAATCACCTTAGGTTATTCCTCTAGAAACATGTAATTTAACAATTGGTTTAGATGACACTGTAAGCTGGCACAACAATCACCTTAGTTTATTCCTCTAGAAACATGTAATTTAACAATTAGTTTAGATGACACTCTAAGCTGGCACAACAATCACCTTAGTTTATTCCTCTAGAAACATGTAATTTAACAATTGGTTTAGATGATACTGTAAGCTGGCACAACAATCACCTTGGTTTATTCCTCTAGAAACATGTAATTTAACAATTGGTTTAGATGACACTGCCAGCTGGCACAACAATTACCTTAGTTTATCCCTCTAGAAACATGTAATTTAACAATTGGTTTAGATTACACTGTAAGCTGGCATAACAATTAAGTTAGTTTATTGCCTTCTTGTCAAACACACCAAGACCACCAAGACCACGACCACAAGACCACAACATAAATCCCATAGAACATATGTCAAGTTATACCTTCCATACAAAAATCTCATATAAACTGCTTCAATCAATCACTTATTTAGATCCACAGGATCGTATAGTCGGTATGATATGTTAAATGTTCTTAGAATGTGTAATGTCTTAGTTGTATTGTATTATTTTGTGTAACCAATTGGTAGGCCTATAGTGTGGTTTTATTCACCCTATAGAGCATGCGCAACGTTGCGTGACAAATTACCGCCAATTGACCACACACACACACATCCGTTATCTTCAGAAATTAATATCTATCCATCTCACTCGACCAGTAACATACGATATGATGTGGCTGTAGACGCCAAGTTTAATGTATACCCTTCATATTTTATCTAATAACTCAAATGATATCAACATCAAAATAATACGTTTCTGATCAAATTGTTTCATAATGTGACATCTGGTATTTGCCGTATATCTTATTTTATTGTACAGTTTACATATAGAAACGAGCCGTTCGGCTGTTCTAGTTTTCATATTGATATCAAGACACCTCAAGCTTGATAGTGATTGTTCGCCCTACGCGAAGTTCTGTGGTACATAAAACCCTTAAATTTGCTCAAAGCAAAGTTTAGACCAGCTTTTATCAGTATGAATGTATTTTGGAAATACATTTTTTAAAATATGATGTAATAATAGACACAAAGTTAAGTGTACCGTATTGCACCACTTTCCCCTACCAATGTCTTTACTTTGGTCAAACTGACCTGTTTATATTTCCTTATCGAACCCAACAGTTCAAATGAACAAACATAGTACAATGTTCTCAAAACGCTTTGTATGTATTGATTTATTTCCTATGTATCTGAAACAACAAAAGCCTACGTTCACGTTTGTACGCTTGCTATCAGAAATTGATATGTTGAAACAGCTTCTAAATATATTGCATTTCAAGTATTAAAACTGTCGTATTTGTGGTTCTGATTTCAACAACAAATATAGGAAGTTTAAACAGTTTTAAGACATGTAGGTTAATTGCTTCAGGTGATTTGCCTTGATAGCATTTAAAAGACAACCAAAACTGGACCAATTTTCTTCTTCGCAGATTATTCTCTCAAGATACAAGATGTTTATTTATATGGTTGCTGTTCTGAGTGTAGCGTCTGCTCGGGTGAGTATACAATTAATCTGATTTGTATTTACATGCCTTTTCAATTCATATTCCCCGTAAATGTCATAACAGTTTATTTGATGTGATATCTCAGATCAGAAATTTAATCAAATGCCAATAGTTCCTAGCACAGTGGTTATAGACTGACACAGGGATATCTATTTGAAAACGTAATCCCAATACATCTTTTTTATTCTCTAGACATTTGTCTAAATTCTCCTAAAATACTGCCACTTTTTTATTGTCAGTATAGTGTCTATTGCTCAGCTGATTGGTTGAAGTACTACGTACATATAAGTGTATGTAAGCTTACCCCAATACCCCGATCGGTTTAGTAATGTTCTTGTATTGCGTCTTGTGATTGTCCTACCTTGCTTTTGTTTGTTATAATTGGCATCGTGGGTGGTTCATTCACCCATTTTGGCCGGAACGCCTTTCTGTGAGTTAAATAACCTTTATTATACCATTAAACCTTAATAAAACAACAAACTGGTTTGGAATCGGCCATTTTAAGTACCTTTTAGGGAGCATGGTCATTACGACGGGGCAGCACCTGTTATTTGCGATTGCCATTTATATGAAAACAGCCGTGGTTGACAATAAGCCATTTATGACTGGCTTATATCGTTATAGTTGTCTTTTGTTGTCTCATTTTAGCCTCGAGACTGGGATAGAAAACTTAATAAGAGACAAGGTAGGTTTTCTATACTATGAATTTGGTTTTAGCGCATTTTTGTTCCACTCTTTCATAGATATATTCAAAGATCTAAACTCTGACCAAATAGATTTTTTCTTTCTGATATGACATAACTTTCCATCTTTATACAGATTGATACAATCCAGGTATACTTCTGTAAGAAATACACTGAAATTGAAATTCTTATAGAAAATTATGTTTTCTTGCCAACACAGATGGTGGTTGTGGCCGAACGGTATTCAACGAGAGCTATGGAATTATCGAAACTCCATATTATCCTAACAATTACGGTGATAACATGGACTGTGTGTATAAAATCAATGGCAATAGCACATCCAGCGTGAACCTCCACGCATGTGTGTGTTACATAGAGGAGGAATCCGCTTGTTCATGGGATTACATTACGTTCGGTGGAAAAGCGTCGAGAAATTGTGGGGTAATCAGCAACAAAACGTTTTCAGGTATTAAATTAGTCTTATGAAACGATTCGTCACAAATGTGCCCATTAGTTTAATTCCAATGGGTTTTGGGAACGATTCAGATCAGTAACAAAAATATTGGACTTTTGTTTAATCCGTTTTGCTCCATAATGTCAGTTTCGTAATAAAACTACGACGTTTCAATCATTTTGTATATATCGGAACATAGAATTGTGTGACAAATCGATACACATAGGCTAGTTGACAAACAAGTACTATTAAAGGTTGTTGTGATTTTGTGGGAAAATTTTGGGTTTTTTTTTTTCTTGTAGAGAAAGATTGTACTTGGTTTAAGCTGACTGGTTCCACAATGTATTGAAAGTGTGTTAATAAAAATAAAAAGTTTAAATCATTTAGTAAATATCTGAACACGGAAATGTATGCAAAATCGATACACATAGCTCAGCTAACAAACAAAAATACTACGGAAGATTGTTGTGATATTTTGACTTATCGCATTTAGCAGGATTTTGAATTCCATTGAATAGAATTCATGGTTTCACATATTTCTTAGGTATTTGCTCAAAATAAAGGTTGTAAGATCTAACCATTATTTGTGTCTTATTTCGAAGTCCTTTCGTGAAATTGTAAGCGGGAAAATGTTGGGGTTTTTTTCCTGTTGTAGACAATTTCTCCAATGGTGTTGTTGAGGTAGTGTTCCACTCTGATTTCAGTCTTAATTTTGTGGGGTGTCAGATTTCGTATGGAGTTAATGCCTCAATATCGGAGCTGAGTAGTCGATGTCCAGCACCCGTGACTACCCTACCAGCCTCAAACAGGACAACGCCTTCGTACAACTGGACAGAACAACCATCGAACTGGACAACGCCTTCGTACAACTGGACAGAACAACCGTCGAACTGGACAACGCCGTTGTACGATTGTTAGCAGAATTATGTGGATACGACACAAATTGATTTAGATATTTTCGTCCGAACAAAAAAACTGGTACAGATGTGACTGAACAACAAAAAAATTGGTCGATCACGTCTATACCAAATTTTTCTTGGTCGAAAGCTACCAACTTTTTTTTTTAAACTTGGTCGGTGCTTCCAAGATAAACTTGGTTAGTGCTACAAGGATACACTTGGTCAAAGTGAAAACTGGGTCGAAGAGGCCATGGCAATCTTGGTCCGATTAAATATTTCACCCACTCAAGTGTGTGTGTGACAATATTCAGCCTATTGACAGCGGAGGTATAAAAAGAACGATAGAAATAAACTTGATAAAAAAAAAAATCGTTACACAGTATCTCAGTTTTCAAGACAATCTTTAATTTTGAGAAATTGTAAATGAAATTAATCAATATTTTAGCTTGTAATTGGAAACAGATAACACAATTCAAACGGTCACATTGCTGTAGGTCTATTTAAAGGATGAGCTTCTCTTAGGAAAACGTCTGCAACAACTCTCTCACTCTGAATGTATTTGTAAAAAGACTTGTAGCCTAGTATCTATACACCTTCTGTAAACATATTATTTATTCTTGAGCTTAAAATAAACATCAATATTGAATGACCATGCATCCATGTGTATCATTTATTGATGTTGTCGTGTGCTGTTTTGTTGTCTTTATTTGTATTTATTTCAGAATCGTACATGCACAGATGCCTACTTACAGGTTTGATAACAAAAAACACTTAACAACATTCACAATATAAACTTAATTACAAATCCATTGAGACAAATCATAACCTTGAAAATAAACCAATAAATTATCAAACTAGTTAAGACAATTAAATTAGCTACGATTTGATTTTCTTGTAGGAACTAAGATGCAGATAGACGCCGTGTAACAGCACAGATTTTAACTTGTCTTAAATTATTGTTATTTCTAAAAAATGTCTACATCAGAGTTTTCCGCTAAACTGTTAAATAATGACATCGATCTTAAAACATAACTATATTTTCGTCCATTTAAATGACATTTAGATGGCTTAAACACGTTTGCAGAGCGGGGCCGCCTGCTCGGATAATCGTTACAGATTTCATTTACCACACATTATCAATAAGTGAATGTACACATTTGTGTAATAACGTCATATCACAGAATTTCCTTTGTTTATACAATAAAGGCAAGTTAAAATATTTACACAAATCAGGACAATGGTCAGGATCGTATTCTTTTCAAGGTTTATAGTATAAAAAACTTCAAACTTTTTTTTTATAGGTTTTCAAGATTTTATCTTAATTTTTTCTGGTTTGGCGAACACACAATAGTACAGTACTCTTGTTTCGAACGAACTGTCGCGCAGATCGGTACCGCAGATTTATGGCCGGTGAAAGAAACACACCAGATACCTCAGAAAATCCATAGATCAATACGACCTCAAAGCATTTCAAAGCTTAGTATAAATTGATAAGTTAGACGATGAGATACAGTGAGATACACCAATTACATACGGCACAAATAGCATTGGCCCCACAAGGGACCCCTTGGGAACACCAGATACCACAAGAGTCCATAAAAATTCCTTGCCATCAATTGTTACACGCTGGTGACGATTTGTAAGATACCATTTTAACCATGTTAAAATACTTCTTTTAAAAAGTTTATGGCTTAGAAAACACGGTCAAACGCGTTACTGAATTCCAAGTATATGGTATCAAATTGTTTTTTCGAATCGTAACACTTTGTAAGAACAAATGACATTAAGTTGGATTCTGTGTTTCGGTGTTTTACAAATCCATGCTCCTCTGCATTTCTCTCTTTAAATTTCCATTTTACAGATGCTTTCAGAAATACTTATGTACATATAAACGACCGTCTTTAATTCCGTAGAAGGTATTATCATAACTCGGAGAAAGTGCATTTGGGTCAAAAAACGATCTAATGTTGGACTAAAAAAAAACATGTAATCACGGATAAAACAAAATGGCGGCCGATTGAAGGAAGAGAAGGCGATCGGGACTGTTTGGGTGTCTCCACCTTGTTAACCATGTAAATCCATCAAAGAGATATTAATGCTTGTCTATTTTCATTTACTATTCAGATAAATTAATATTTCGATTATATTTTTAGACTGTAAAAACTGAGAAAATCAAGCTAATAGTATATTTTAATATTTTTGATCACGTC
>JAQQZZ010000028.1:317844-338673 GCA_030265115.1 Mopalia vespertina
GAGTACTGTTTAAAACTAGTAAGCTAATATTGAATTATGTCCTATCAAAAAATTATTCGTGATTTTAAGACGAAAGCTAGAGCATTATTGTCTTATATAGTGAAAGAGAGAATTGTCTTAAGAAAAATCTGCTATGCTATTTCAAATTTTCAATGAAGTAACATTCTCTATTTGTGAAGTATAAATACCTTGACGACTTGTGAAATCCTAAAGAAAATATTTGAAGAAAATATTAGCACATCTTCAACTTAAGTATTCTCTCTTGCTCTATCCTATATATGTTATTTGGCATGTGTATGGTGTTTGAATGATTTTATTATATACCACCCCTATTTGTAGGTATCAAGAAGGTGTAAATCGCTTGAAAATGACTTAGATACTGCGGAAGATAAAGTGGATAAACTTGACACGTAGGTTGATAATTTCGGAACCAAATCAACATAAGATAATTTGATTTTCTGTACAAAGGGGTTTTATTTATAAGCCCAGACCTCCATGGGGAAAGCATGTGGCCATGTGTGTGAAATTGAAATGCTAATTATATTATATGAGTCAATAAATTCCACTTGTAATAGATGTATTTCATACTTGTGGTTCATATTAAAGAATATAAATGATACTGTTAAAATGTAATGTCAAATCTTTGATTATTATGTAATCAAATATGTCTTTATAAATAAATATTGTGTGATACCTTGCAGAAATTAACTAACAGCATGTATCCTGAACATTTGGGAGGTTTGGAGGGTCCCATTGAAATTAAGTTATATTTATTGAAATTTTGGGGGGACTGGAGGGTGGGGCCACTGTTAGACATTATTGCATGGTTTTAACCTTTGTTGTGTGTGTTTTTTTGCATGTACGATTTTGCAGTTCGTCCAAAACTCTAGCCGATGAAGTGCACACTCTTTCTAACAACGTTAGATCATTAGAACTTAAAGACGAACAGGTAAGCTTTTGATATTTGTCTGAAATAGTGCTAATACCTTAGTCACATATGCCCTGATCCACAAACAGCTGTCACACCTCTTGGAAATATCGAACCATATGGATAATTTCTTAAAGTTGCGTTCTCTCCAGCAGATATGTTTTATGATAAATCCAAAAGTTGACCGGTTTGTTTGTGGATCTGGGAAAATGTAAACCTTTTAATCTTTGTTGGAAACTGCAAGCTCCTCCAACTCGTATATGTGGTTGAATTTGGATGTGTTGGAGGGATCCACGGCCATAGAAAGACACCGGTTGACACAGCATTGTCGTGTCACCGGGCACGAGGTCTTGTGCTCAGTTTGGCCTGTTTTGGTCTGTTTTCCTACTTAGTCTGTTGATATACGTATTATGTTGTTGGATGGACTTATTTACAAACAAGGCATGACTGGAAACTGGCTAGTTTGTTGGATCAGTTGGTCTGGATGACACCTAACACTGCAATCGCGTGCACCTACCCTGCGAAATTTGCCACCGAGACCCTTATTCTCCCTCTTTCTATGCCCTTACAGTTCCATTATTGAAATGGAAGAGGAGCTTATGGTTTGTGGTAACAATTTCAAAACCATCCAGATTCAGCTTGATCAGGTAAGCTATGGCTTGGGGGAGTTCTTGCAGTTTGGTCTGTAATAGTTAAATGTTTTCCTGTTTTCAGAAAGATCATCGAGTTGGAGGAGGAATTGAAGGTCGTGGGCAACAATATGAAATCTTTGGAAATCAGTGAGCAAGAGGTATAAACACCATATCTGCATGGTGTTAATCGCTTGACTCAGATTGCATGAACACGTCAAATTTGACCTTTTTTTTTTTTCATCCCTTGTCCAAATGTGAAAATTTATATTGGCCGACGAGTGAGATAAACTTATGTCTGGAGTGCTTTGTCTAACACTGGAAATTGTTCTAAGGATCAGCCCCTTAAAATGTACCTAACAGATTGGTGTCCACTCAATCTTTTTCAAAACGTCCACCACCTTCAGAGTCTGATATTGAGAAAAGTTCAATACAAAAACAAAGTTTCGAGACATCAGAAAACAAGAACAGTTTTGATTTCCAAAGACCTTCGATATTTAGGCATAAAATGAAACAGTTGCAGTTTGGTATTTTATTATCCAAATTGCTGGTAAATGTTCTTTAAAATTTGGCCCTCTGGCTAAGGGCTGTTTGTTTGGAGAGTAGCAGTGCTGTCTTTACTTAGCACTGGAGGAAAATTAACTTTCCAACATTATGGAAACGCTTCACATCTCGGTTGTGCTAGTGTCAATTATTGTTTGAATACATCGCCGTCATATAAGTGAAATACCCTTAAGCATGGCTTAAAACACCAACCAATCTTTAAAATTTGTCATGGTCATATTGGATTCAGGATTGTACTAAAGATGTCCATAGTCCAAGGTTTTATGCAAGTGCTGTCCGCTAACACAGTGTTTTCTGTGCCAATCTTGTTATTGCTTGGTTTATCTGCATTGCTTGCAGGCTACATAATGTTCAAGGCTCCCTTGGCTGCTTTGGTTACAGAATTTTTATGAAACCTTGGATGGCTTTAAGTTAATGGCTTATATTGATATGGCAATATTGTCATTTTCAGTTTCTTCCGAGAGAACGAGAGAATTTTCATTTTACATGGAATTTTAAGGGTGTTTTCACGGATTTTCCATTCAGAATGTAAAGTTTCTGTTCAGACATTGTTGGACCTGTTCCTGAAGTAAACATCAATTTGAAGAAGGCCAAGTTGAACAACTAATCGTTTATTTTAGTAAAAAAAAAATTGAGTGTTTACGTTTTGTTAGCTGAGAGACCTTGCAGCAGCACAATCGTTCAGAACGTCGTGGTAAATCTCAAATGCAAAATAGTCGTTAAAAGAAACACTAAATAAATAAAAACAAACAGAAACTGTTCCTTGTTACCATGACAGACGCCTTGAGTGGCCATGTCAGATGGTGGGATATGGTGAACTTGATTTTTGTTCTATTAAGAGCGATATCTGAAACATTGGCAAAACGTAAGCAACTCTTATTTCGGTTATGTCATATTGGTTCATTTAGGCAATCATTGGTGTATTTTGGCAGTGATGGGTTTTGGTCACATGTGTTTGAAAGGGCCGACTCATTTCAGGCTCTGTGGCTGGTGAGCAATAAGGATGCAACACCCTTGATGTGTATAGATTCCATGTCATCAACCCCTTACCCCAGTCCTAGAGTAGATATATTGTGAAATATGTGAAGATTTCAGAGCTAATCTTGACCCCAGTTTTACATGACCTACTTTCAGTTTCGTAACATGTGGAACCTGATTTACTATCAGTTTGAATTGTAAAATTTTTGTGCATTTTTTTACTACTCAAATAATTACTTTGTGAATTTTTTTTTGTTTTTTATTAAGACTAATAATATGACAGGCTGTTCATATTTTGGATAATTATAGAAACTTTGGTGTCGAGCCTGTCGCTACTAATTTGTTTGTGTGCATGTTAGGGCTAACAGATAGTATTTATCTGTATTTTCTGGTTACTTACAAGGCAAATACATTTATTGTAATATTTTGTTTCTAATATCAGCAGATGTGGCATGAATCAGATAAGTTGAACTAACAAATGATTTTATATATTGATGCAATTTGGTAGTATTTTTTCTCCAACGCGATATTTTTTTTTTTTTTTTTTATTTTTATTTTTTTTTTATAATAGTGACTTGACTTTTATCGGAGATATATAGGATGTTGTATTTTTCGACATTTTGTCAGCAAATTTTTCAATTATAAGGGCTTAGACAAGTCAATGCACTGTATGTGACTAATTCTGAAACTGCCGTTGCTTATGGTATACATGTAGCCTTAGTTGGCCAACTCATAATTTAACTATGAGGCCTAATTTACAACAAAGTATGGCTATAACTTCATAGATACAAGTATAACATAGGTAGTAATAAGTAATAGGAATTACTGATCTACTAATGGTTTAACAAGTTCTCCAGTACCGCTCGATCTGAGCCAAGGTTGGGTTTATCTGTGTCCTCTCACAGGCCATGGTACTGATGATGCTGGTCCTCTTGGATCACCAACATGTAGTTCTTAAAGGGCACTTTTTGTCTATTGATTTATCAGTGACGGACCCAGTAATGAAACCAAGATATCGCCGCTAAGTAGTCTTCACGGATAGGGATTTAGTCCAATCTTTGGTTTCCAGAGATGCATCAATGAATTCAATCAAACTGAAGTCTTCACATATTTCCATCATTATAATTAGTTGTTAATTAATAGATTTTGGATATATCATTCTTGTGTTAGTCCCTTCTAGAGACTGGTCTCACTTTTTTCCAGAATTATTTTTAGTGTGAGGTTGTAGGTTATTTCATTGTTTTCAATTGGGTACGGTTTTGAGTTGGTTCAAATTTGGAGTAAACTATTAAGTTTGTTTAACTGGTTTGATAGACACATGGGATTTGTCTTATGTCTTCAACACAGTTTTTAGTATCACTTGCTTTGTTGTGTAATACAAATATTCTATGATCTAACCGAACCTATTTCTTTGCAGCTTTTCACTACAAGTTTTTTTGTCCTAACAACGTTTTGAAAGAAATGTTTTTGGCTGATATTCAAATACAATTGTGTGACTGTTGCCAAGTAAAACGATCTCAGAATATGATCCTCTCCTTTCATTTAAACGCATTAACTTCAATCATATGGCATACATATAACTGTATTTGAATCTTTGTTTAATAACTGATGTTTCTTTGTAAACAGGAAATTTGGTAAGTTTCTTTTCGGAGAGGCACTTTCACCATTAGCACTTCTGTATTTCCAAACAGTAGTTCATACATTCAAATATATTTTCTCCAAAATGTATAACGCAACTACTGTCCTATTTTTAAACTGGCACAAAATGTGAATTGAGACTTTGGTATAAAATAATTCCTGAAACATGGAAATTTTTAGAATAGATTATTTTTGCCAGTAAAATATCGACATATTCTGTTTGTAGTTCAGTCTCGCGACCACATACCCATGTTTTTAAAAATTTACGACATTGCAATTTTAGTCTTATTGTAACACAATCTGGCTGTTGTTTTTCTAGGCATCACAGAGAGAGGACAGCTATGAAGAGACCATCAGAGACCTGACCCAGAGACTGAAGGATGTAAGTACTATCTACATCAATACTGTTCATTCATTGTTCTCGGGCATGTTCATACAGAACAGGGGAGTTTCAAGAAAATCTATCAATTTTTTTTATACCAAATTCATCAATTCGTGAATGCTGGAGATTGCCGAAAAGGCTTTACCAAGCTCTCGTTGGAAATATGTTTAGAGTACTCCAATCTTTTCAGAACTTATCAATGCACAAAATTTGGCTTGAATTTGAAACCGATTTTATGAAAAACTTCATTAACAATAATTTTGGTCACATACTTGTGGGGAACACATATTTTTTCTGGAAACAATTTGGCTCTTGAGACTCCTATATAGAAGTAAACTAATAGTTGGCAGACATGTGAAGTAATATAATAGAGATGACCCAGTGAAGATTATGCAATACCATTATAAAGAAGTCGTATATGCGTAGTGATCTAAGCCATATGCACTAAACCCTTGTCAATGAGAGGAGTTCCCAGGTGGTAGCAGCTATAGTTTGTTCTCTTCCGTTTACGACCAAGCACCTGCAGTGTAACATCCTCATATAAGTGAAATATTCTTGAGTAAAAAACAAATACGCTTATTTTGAAATCTTTATTTTTGGTTCAGCAAATGCATGCTTGTTTGCAAAATCTTCCATGGATTATGGTAGAAAATATTCAATCACATGTCTGTTTGGGGCAGGTTGCTTTAGGGGTTATTCAGTTAAATTGTAGTTGATCAAATATTTTAAATTTTTCAATCTGATATAAAAGTCTAATACTCCTTTGGTAATCTTTATCCCATTAGAATAGGTCTGAATTGAAAGCATGGTAAACATTTGTAAAAAAAAGGCTTATCAGCAGAATTATGTATTTAACTTAGTTTTTATTATAATATTTTTTTTTATGATTGATAGTTAAAAAAAATTAAAATATTAAGCCGTCGTAAATTCGAGGCTAAAAATTTATATTTAAATTGCTTTACATCTATGCCATTGAATGTATGTTTGGAATAGACACTTGAAATGTAAATATAAGAGTACTTATCAATTAAATAGTACAGACTTTTTGCGTTGAGCATGTGTTTTGGGCATGCTCTATATTTTGTATTCTATCTACATAGATTAATAATGTTTTATATATTTCTTCTATGTTTTAAACTATTGTAAGCTTTTCTATTAGTTGATGTTTAATTTCATATTATGCTTTCTACATGTTTTGGGATGTTTAGTAGAATTCACTTTGAAAGGTCATAAAATATGAATACATTGCCAGATTTTTACTCCATTTAATCTTCATGAAGATGTCCTCATTTGAGATAATTCGGCATAAAATTTGGACAGAATTTCCATAGCGATTTGAGCCCTTTGGCTGTGGGCAGTATGTTTGGAGTGTAGCAATACTCTTCTTACTTAGCACTGGAGGAAGATTAACTTTCTTACTTTATCACATCACTTCACATTTTATGGTTGTGCTAGTGTCAATTATCGTTGAAATACACCGCCGTCATATAAGTGAAATACCCTTAAGCACGGTGTAAAAGACCAATCAATTAATCAACCTTGGTTAAATGTATTCAGATTTTCTTATGTTATTTCCCAAATCTCTGGCCCTGTTATAAAAAATTCTCCAAACTATTATACTGTACCCTAGTACTCTTATGTGTTTGAAAAAAGAAAAAAAATTTCATAGTACTTTTCGTACATTTACTCAGTAACAAAGAGATTTGGTAAATAAAATACATTGAATGCAATAATGTGCTTTCTGTTTTAGTTTCAGATTTGTATCATATTTTATGCATGTCTCGGTGTTGTGTCCATTTCTTGTCGACAAAACTTGATGTTGTAATGTTACTGTCCGATGGACTAAATTGTTTTGGTTTACGGTAATACTTGGATATACCGGCTGTTCACTTGCTGATAAATCTTATGTCTCTTTTAATAGAAAGAGAGTTTTTTAAAAGTACTTCATAAGACAAAATAAAAATGCCACTTTCTAACAAAATTTTGTAAGGTAACAAGAAGTGATATGAAAGATTTCGCCACACTGTATCTGATAGTGTTCATGTGGCTCATGGCATTTCGTCATCTGGTCTGTGATGTATACAAGTAAAGGCAAACTGTTCATCAGTGTATCCAAGCTTATTTGTTTTTAAAGAAAACTTCAGGTGCAAATAGATTGCATGGTTGCTGTCGTTGCCGTGGATTGTACGTTTGCTGTGCCATTGGCGAGTCTCTGTTCATAGCTTTTAAATACGCTCTCTATCTCTACCATGACTCTTTCTATTAGGCTGAGCATCGGGCTACAGAGGCCGAAAGAACTGTATCCAAATTGCAGAAAGAAGTCGACAGATTGGAAGGTAATGGTTGTGTCCCTTCCCTCAGTTTGCTCACTGACCTTGCTGCCTGCTATATCTCCTTAATCCTGTTAGTGACCAGGATTAGGAGAGCTCCACCCCCCCTTAGCTTTTTCATTTTCGCCCTCAACAGGTTTTATCGATGGAGAAGTAAAATTTGAGAACCACAGTCGTCAATCAGGAGGATCAGATTTCTCTGATTGACCCCCAGCCCTTGCCAGTTCAAGGTGGACTAATCGCACGAGCATGTTTTTGTTTTTGACAGTTTATATCAGTTTGATTGCTCTTGTTTTAATAGGCTGAAAATCGAGTTGATACTGCAGAACGAAATGCCAATAAACTGCAAGCTGAAATGCAAGACATGGAAGGTATGTCCTGTCCAAAAAATACTAACTCAAAAAAAAAAATACAAAGGTCATTCCTTCGGACAGGGCAAGTTGATTTTTGTCCTAGATTACATTTGGAGTCTCTTAGCCCAATGCTATTGAAAGCATACGCGAGCACATTTACTGAGGAAAAGCGTATTATTACACTTCGCCGTGTTAAGATTATTTGATGATAAATGGAGACCATTTGATATAATATAAAGAAAAATAGAAGTTGAAATGATTAGCTCCAAATTTCCATGATAGGAGTACCGTTGGGAATTTTGTTTTTGAATTTATTACATCTACTATTAGGACACATATAATTTGTTAATTATTTCGTATACATCAAATGAAATAAGTGGATTTCTTCCAGAATAAGAACTCGAAACGGAATCCTTCATTTCAGAAATGTAAGAAAAGGTTGGAGATGTCAAAATTACCAAACTTTATAACTTTTATTTAATCAAATCTCGTTCAGTTCCTCGAATTCAAAATTCTTTGCAACATATTCTATCGTTTGAATTGAGTGCCTTGAAAATACACTATATAGATTCTAAAGCAAATGATTTTGTGCCCATGGTAAGTTTGCTTAATGCTTATATATACAGTATTATTTGCCCAATGCCTATCATATAAACACCTTGCTATTGCAGCAGCAATGGTCACCAATTTTTTGCAATTCTTGTTTCAATAATTTTTTTGAAAAATAATTGTAGAATTTCTACTTTATTAGAGACCTTTCATATACAGTTCCACCTATTATTTCTCATGTTGCAATGTACATGATAATATTAAATAATTATATTGGTAAAGAGTTTTCCAAAGGACTGGTAAGAACCATTTTTAATCAGAACTTGGTTGCAATTTTTACTCTAACATATACTAACCCAATTTGTGTGAGTTTAAATTTGTGTCATTTTATTTTAATTTTTCTGTTAAATTTGCAGTGTGATTATTTTGAGTTCAATAATTTGTTAAATTAAAAAAGTTTACTTTTAAACTTGAATAGATGACTTATTAAATTTAACATCTTTATTTTGTGAGTAATGGCATGATTTTCACATTAGTTTACAGAAAATGCAAGACAAATGTCTTTTTTTTTCTTTTGGATGGCAATTTGCTCATTTCTGATACACAATAGGTACTTTAAAAGTATCAAAGTGAAAATTTGCTTGTTAATGAGAGCCGTTTTGTCTTCCAAACAAAAAATAACCCTTTTTTTTATAATTTTATTTTTTCACATTCTTGCATTTTCTGTGTGTGTGATAGTTGTGTTATAAACGCATGGTGTTTGTTGATAATTGCATGGTTTGCGACTGTTTTCACAGACGAGTTGAACAATGCTAACGAAGAAAACAAACACCTGAAAGAGGAAATTGACAACACCTTGAATGACATTGCCAACCTGTAATGATGGACTTATGGTAAAATCTACCTTCATATTCTACACTACCCTACTCTGGGTGAATCATCATCTCAACTCTCCACTGCCCTACCTAGGGGGGTTTCATCTTCATTCACATTCTACATTGTCATTGGGTCTATTTTCATTCTTATCTTTCAAAAGCTTTCTTGGGACTTCGTACTTTCTTAGTATGGAAGTTCAGTTGGATGACTTTTACAATACAAATTTGTCCCTTTTTCACAATCACACTGTGTTGGAGGCAACTTCTAAGACATCCACTACTGACATGATCATATTGTCTGGAAAGTATGATGAATCCCTTGAAACCTTTTTCTAACCAATCATAATCTCATATTTCTCTCCTATCCTTCAAAACAAAATTATGTAGCTGACAAAAAAATGAAGTGTACAATTGCTGTTCAGGTATCTGTTTAACTGAGGACCCACAGCTTCCATAATTTAACTGATTAATTTAAGCCACCATATTTTAAATAGTTTTTTCATTGACCATACTTTCCTGTGCTCTAGTGCTTCTGGCCTCCTGCACTACAAATTTGCACACTTATTGCAAAATATTTTCAGTCCTATACTTGTTATGTATCCTGTCGATGTTCATTGCCTGTGATGTTTGAGTTGGTTTCTTCCCCCACTCACTGTACCCATACCCAGACATAAGTGAAATAATCTTCAGTATGGCGTAAAACCTGATTCAAGCAAACAAATGATCCAACATTAATACCAATCTTAAATCTACAATTTTTCCCATACATTTTTAAAGAATGAACCTGTTACACATTTATGCCTACCATCATTCCATTACACAGCAGTTTTATCATTCCCTTCATTGAAAAAACCCTATCGTCTTTCAGATGAAGTTCTGGCCGAGAAGGAGAGATATAAAGTGATAAGTGATGACGTTGACCAAACATTTGCTGAGCTGGCTGGCTACTAACTGTCTGCCAACATCTTTTTGAAAACAAGAAGGGGTTTATCTTATGGACTAAACAGATCCTAATTGATTCTCTAATTGCACTCCTTTCTTTGCTAGTTGACCAGAACAAATTTTGGCTTTTCATTACTGATGTACAGAAAATAACTACTCCTGAGGAAAGGGGCAGAACTTTAGCTCAAGGATTTGATCGAAATGGACAAAACTTGAACTTCGTGCTGCTTTTTGTAACAGATTAGGAACGTCTTGTAATATGTCCCTTGTCTCATTTATAGGGGCCAACCATCCTTCTTTATTCATATGTTTAGACATCGACTTTGCGAGGGGGGTAGATTAGGAAAATTAAGCGACTATTCTCACTTTTAGATACTAATTCACTGTAGGTATATGTACACACTTTCAGTGCTGCTTGAAATCATAGCAATATGGAAGCACCTGTAAAGCTGCCAAATGAAACAGGGATAGAAACCCAGGCTGGATACTGAATGTTTTCTTGTCTCCTATTCCCAAAGATAATGTTTGAGAAGTATATCTCTGTTCCATTGCATTTTGTGGTATTTCAAGCTAGATTTTTAACTCGTTTCTAACCTGGTTGTAGTTGTATCAACCTCGCAAAGTCTTCATTCCAGCAACTTTCATCACCTCTCATTTGTTCAAAGACATTTTAAAAGAGTCAGGAGATCGTGTTGCTTTTGTATCATACTTATTTTGATTTACTTAAAGACGTTATGTGTATTTAATCTGAAGACAATAAGAAGAAAAAAAGTTAAAAATTGTCTTACAAAGTGTACCCTCAATACTTGTAGAGATAAGGGAGAGGAATAACGAAACCAAGGCTTTACTTTTTAATATTCCAAGGCACATTTCTTGGAGCTTCAAATTGTGTGGAATTGTCATTATTGTTGAAACTAACGAATGCCTGGTGTATTTTGTATTAACTGTTCTGTGCATGTGCCATATGAAGTGAGTAAAAGAAGCTTGCATTGCTGTCACAATTCACTTTCTATATTGTATGGATGCCCAAAAATTACTTTATTAAGTCAAATCCGTTGTTTGTGTTCCTCCCCACCCCAGTAGTTCATCTCTGCTGTAATGATATCTGACTGTTTAATAAGGTATGTTGGTTAGCTAATAACAAAAGCAGGGAATCACTGAAAGGCTTATGCTTAAAAATAAAGAAAAAAAGAAACAGAATTTTAGCATTGGTCTGTTTGATTGGTATTTAGCAATGAACTGACGGAATTTCACGTATGTAACGATTATGCATCGCCGGTTGTTGGTAAACCGAGCAACAAGTAAATGTTGGAATAAATGTGTTGAGTTTACATGCTTTTGGAAATGTTATGCAGCCTCGTCTTAAGAGGTGATGACATAATAGAGCCCTAAAGACTAATGTAGACTCGATAGGTGTGGGATTTTGGGGGGCGGTTCCAGGTTTATACAATTTTATGTAATGCCGCATGTCTGTTTGTAAACAGAACTTGTGTTCTTGTTTTTGGCTAATGTTTTTTCACACTCTGTTGAAGCAGAGAAAAGTGAGCTTGCTAACCTGTATGTTTTTGTATTTTTTATCAACATTGTAGAGATTTATTTTACCCCCTTTTGATGCTTACACATGCTACTGGCCTGGACATTGCCACCTATTACCCGATAATAAATCTTGTGATCGGAATGCACAGTCTTTCTCTGTCTTTTTGTCTTAACCGTTTTCCTTTTATTTAAATACAGCAATTGTATAAAAATGACATTTCCTTGCTTATAAGCATACCGTATAGATTTCCGTGTTTTGCCTTGAATGTCATTTTTGTACATTTAATAATTTGGACCATTGTTTCTCTGAATTAATGATTTTTAAAATGGTGTGTATAGAAGCCATTTGGATCAAATGTTACCCAAAAAATGACTGCATTTTGTGCGTTACGTTATCTTTGGCAAGCATTGGTATAATAAACTGGCTATTTGGAGAAATACTGCATTTGGTGTTTGTTTTTGACCACCATATATATTGATCTAAGTTTTTACTGAGGACTGCTTGCTACTGTAGCGTTAAGTCATCGGTGTATCTGGTCACAGGTAGAACATGGTTAAAACCTTGTTATCTCTTGATTAAGGAAGAAAAACGGAGAGCAATCCGGCATGAATATCGTTCTTTATCTGTGTGTGTGTGTGTGTGTGTGTGTGAACGTATATACTAATAATATTCACTATTAAATAAACAGGAATCTCGAAAATGTGAACTTTGATAGAGGGTTCTCTGTGCTCACGACTATCGTGAAAGTGGCTTTGTATAATGACGCCACATACGTTTATTCGGGCGTTAGAGGACCGCATGCTCCACCCTCTGAACATATCGAGACTTCCGTGGAATTGGGTGCCCTAGATACTTTAACAAGATGTTATTTACGGTATACTTGCGCCTAATATATAAAACAAAATTCCATAAAACCGGTTACTACGGCGATTTGGACTAACGTAGCTTTTTGTTTCCCGGCATAGTGCTCTCCCGATACAAGGGGCAGTACAAAGACGATCTAGTGTGGCTTTTTTTATCTGTGCCATTGTGATTGCAATGTTTTTGTTGTTAATAACGCCAAAAACAGTTTCCTCCATCCAATGGGATCCAACGAGTCTTCGTATGAGTGAAATATCCTTGAGTAGGGCATAAAATACAAAACAAACGATGTGGATATTAGACTCGTCAAAGTCGTCTAACAGAGATGTGGAAAAAATAATGATAAAAAGGAAAATAGTATACCACTAAATCCACTCTGCTATCGTACTATACGGGGCACACTTTTGAGAAGTAGTTCAGAAACTCAACTGACCGGAAGATTATTGATTTCCGCAATGGGTTGTTTAGATATGCTTGTCACCAGTAATGGCAGGTCAGATAACGCCGATTTTTAGCATTTGAATGAACATATCTATGTCTTTATGTCTTCCTGGTTCTATCCGAGTTTGAGACAACAAGAAGCCTATTTGTGAATTCTTTGTATTGCGGCTTTTAGTAATTGCCTTTGTTACCAGTGGTGTCGATGGTAATTGGCTTCAAGAAACCAACCAGTGGGCCAACAGACCGCCATTCAAGTGAAATAACCCGTTAAGTACGACGTTAAAACGCAATCGTACAAAAAATATCTATGATAGTGTCAGATTGTTTGTGCCAAGTGTGTTTACTAACTTGCATGGAGTGACATGTTAGTCTTGGTCCGTTATTCCTCGAGAAAGTTGTTCCAGACCAATCTAGAAGGACGTCAAAAGATTGTGCACAGAGCGCTTCGTTTCACGAGTCCTCTAAAAGCCTCTGGCAATAATGTCGTCATAAAGCTATCACAAAAAAAGATCTTGATACTTTGTTTCGGTTCAATTGCAAAGTGGTGGGCTGTTAGCAAGGGAGAGGACAGGCCTCTACAATATTATTTAGCTGATGACATGACACGTCCGTCCAAAATAAGACTTTATTTACGACTTAATTGATTCTCACAAACAAAAACAAGATTCATGAGTTAGAACAGTAATAAAGAAATTATAATAGGCTGTACGAATACAGGGTTAATCATTCCAATTCTACGTTAACTTCCAATGTACAGTTACTTTTTGAATCTATATAAATCGGACAACAGGGAATCTAGTAATCTAATACATGTTATTTCATGTGATATGGCTCCGGCAATCCCGGGGGTGGTTTTTTTTTACGAAGTTTCCTCCTGGTTGTCCACCGTAATAAGGCAAGGAACAGTCTGAATTGGACCATCCGTCGTCATATAAATGAAATACCCTTGAGCACGACGTTAAACCCCAATCAAACAAAAACTCAAGTTATTTCCAATATCGTATACGCCTACAGTTCGGAACGCGGTTGAGAACAAACTTTTTCGAACTGTGTCTATTAAACAAGTAGATAGGAAGTGGTTAATTCTCTTTGCACAGTTATTGATGTCCGTAGGCCTACACAGAACAGTAGGCCTAGGCTGTTAGTTTACGGTTGGCTTCATATTTAAACGTGTTGATTTCCAACTGACTACCAAAAGCCACGTTGAATTAAGAACTATCTGAGCCATATTCCAACGAATCCTCAAGGCGTCAACTGCATTCACGCAGCTCTCAAGTAATCCGAAATTTTCTCTAAGACTTCAAAGATGATAGTTTCTTCAATGACAATCCGTAAAAATTACACAGCAGTAACATTAGTTGCCCGTTAATTAATACTTACCTGAAATTAAGAATAAAATAAGAAATTTGGTTGGACTCGAACTGTACTCCTGAGATACCCAATTATAGGCAAATAAAACAGTTCTGCTTGATGCACAGTGTTCCTGGTCGGCCGTAGTTATTCCAATTACTGTTTATACAACAGTCAGTCAACACATTTTTACTTTATTTTCAAGACTATTTTTCGTTGTGACTATACATTAATAGAGTTAGCACACAGGTGATCTAAAACAGACATGGATACTTGACATAGCTAACATCATCAGATCGCATGACCTTCAAAACCCGTCATCAATCATTTTTCTTTCATCAATTCAATCAATCACCACCAGCTTCACCTTGTTTTTGTCTTCCCACAGGATCCTGAGAAACAAAGCTCTCTATTTCAGACACGGAAGCCCCATTCAGTTTCAGATTACACCTTGTGTTTTTTTTATATAACATTAAATATGTTTTTTTTTTTGTTTTTTTTTTGCAATTGTTATTAAAAATTAAGCTTCCTAATGTCATTTATAAACTCGTCTCACTTGAGTAAGCCTATTATTGTTGTTCAAGATACGTTTGCTGTGCAAACCTATTATGTCATAAAAAGCTTTAATACCATAGTCATACGGAGCTTTTTTATAGGCTACGCAGCGCAAAGTTTAATGAAAAATAATAACCTATACTGTTATATAAACGAAACAAAAAATAATAATTATAATCAGAACAGTTGTTGTGTACGGTATTGGTTTTCCTACAAGCTCTCACAGAGTTTCTTTTGTTCTTTCTCACTTTCCAGACGAGCTCTTGGCCGAGAAGGAGAAATACAAGGCGATCAGCGAGGAAGTCGACCAGACGTTCGCCGAATTGGCTGGTTATTAAGGCATCAACCCCACTTAATACTTACACATCTCATACTGAACGTTTCCACAAACAGAACTGTAGGGGGGTAGATTATCACACGACGAGATTTTATTTGTCCGGTCTGTCTATAGGGGTTTCGCATTGTTTCCAAGGCAACCCCATTGGTAGTGACCATTTCATTGAGCAAACGTCATGTAGAGGGCGCTAGTGTCAGAGTGGATATGACGTCATCAAATGATGTGGAGACAATACTGATCTTTACCTCCAAAACCTCGAAAAAAGGTCTTTTTACAGAATACCCAACAATTTATTTTTGTTATGTTATTACCCTTTGAAACTCTACCTACAATCTCTAGTGTGATGCCCGGTATGAAAGGAGAAGACACCAGCCTCGGAACTCTGACCTAGCGCCCCCTACCGGCCCCAGCTTTACCCATCTTTGGTATTTTTCCTTTCCCCCCGATAAATTTTGTTTTGGAAATATCAAGAATGGTGGAGTTATCGAGCAACTATTATATTTCTATTCACGGATGGACCAGCGCGCCCCTGGATATGTACTGTTCACTTTGGGCCGAATTGACAAGCGAGGCAATATCCAGCTTTAAAAATTGTTTTAATATCGTTTTACTTTTTTTTAAAATCCTTTATGTAGGGTATGTGTTGTGAGAGAAACGAAAATGGAAAATAAAAGAAATAAAAACAAAAAAGAAATAAGAATAAATGCAGACTTTTTACGGATGTATACAATTATTTCTATATAAACTTTTTGACACTATAGCTTGTCTCAAACTATTCGCCGGTCAGATTGCAATGCGATTAATTAGCCTATGTATGTAAAATACAAAGTGTGACCAATTGGAACTGCTATGGAATTAGAGAAGAATAGTAACAAAATAGTTATCTTTCTAGCCAATCAGCGCCTAAATAGCGTGAAAGAAGTGTGACGTCATAGCATGTGTGAGAATCTGACAATTACCAAAGAGTAACTAATCATATTCTAGCTAATGATGTTGAATGTTATAGGATCTATGGGTTGATTTTTTCGTTTTATTTCGAAACGGTATGAGTCTTCCGTGTGTAATATATATAGTATAGGCCTGGATATTGCCTTTCTGTTTTAATCTGAAATAAACGTTTCTTTTGACTGAATCGTATTAATTGTGTTACTTTGTACTATGAATTGGAGCCACGTGTGTTTGGCATCTTATTCTATCTATGCGGTAGCTTCTATTCTTATTCAGAAAAGGTTCTATTCATCAGATACCTAGCTGTCCGATAGCTTCGAATCTTATTGAGAAAAGGTTCTAATCATCAGACACCTGTTCGATTTGTTCCATTCTATTCAAAAAATGTTATAACCATCAGATATCTGTGTGTTATGTTCGATTCTTATTCAGAAAAGGTTAAAATCATCGGACATCTCTATGATATGTGTATGAATAACTATATTTTTTTCTTTCTTAAAAGGCGCTTTGGGAAAATCATTTTTGATTTATTCATAAATTGCAACTATCCATTCAGATCTGCCTGACGACAAAGGCTGTTTTCAAGATTTGAGCTATATATAGTACATTCCCAGACCCATTACAGCTTTATTTGGACTCGTTACTTGAGTTGATCACGAAAGCACATTCGTGATTTGTGGTCTATGCAATAGCTTCCTTGGTTAGATAAGATAAGCTTTAAAGTCGAAATATTGAAGTGTATAGCCTATATCGGTAACGCTTAGATTGATTTATGCAAATGCTATTGAAAATCACAGAATGGCGTCGCATATGTACCCGTAACAACGCATACTCATTTAATAATAATGTACTCAATGCAAAGTGCATAAAGCTGTTTGTAATGCATAGAAAGGTGAGTTTTACGACATATAGGCGTATTTATTAACAAAATACTCAAGATTATATATATTTTCTTAGAGCATGTACAGTGACGTCGGCTAGGATTACTATACGGTGCAAAGGGGAATATATACTATACGTGAGATCGTGTGACATGTGCTACGTTTACTGTGTCTATGTCTAATGAGCCGTGTCTCTTATACTGCAGCAACTAATAGAGATGATAAATAATACAAGGATTTATGGGAGGTAGTTACAAATAATGACAGCCATGTTGTGGTTAATGAGAAAAGTAATTATCTACAGATGTCTCGTTTACACGGTCTGCTTATATATACTTAGAAAAAAAAAACAATCAAGAGGCTCGTTAATTACCGTATATCACGTAAAAAGTAAGAGTTTACTTTTCGATCGGTGTTTGACGCCGCGTTCAAGGGTATTTCACTTATGTGAGGCGAGTGTACTTCAAAAGAGTGAACAGCAACACAGCCTTAATGCAAATATACCTTGTTACGGATGTTGATAATATTATATTACAGCAAAATGGTATTAATTTGTGTTTGTTTGTGGCGCGACTTCATGTGAGTAAAATAGCCAAATTTATAGTTCGGCGTCGAGTCCCAAACAAACAAAGAACTGTACCGAATGAAAAAGCTTTAAGTACGGTGTAAAACCTCAATCAAAAATACAAACAGGTGGACGCTATAACTGCAGAAAAGACACCAAGTGCTAAGAACGTACACATCTTTCATAAAGTAAACCAAGCATTCACTTTATCAACATATAGAGCAGTTATAACACCATGCCGCTACCTAGATTCGAACCCGGGTTGTCCTACAGAGGCTCTCTTCAGAACGAGTCCCACATTTTCTACCATGCAAGTATCCGTTATCTACTTAAAGAAATTATATACACTATTCAAACTAGCGTCATTTTGTTTGACAGATTATACCCACAAGTATGTTTAACTTCTGAAAAATTCTGAAACCCTGCATGGCTCCGGTATATATATTTATTGTAGAAAAATTCAGGATTCGATTTCGGGTCTCTTGATCTGGTATATAACTATATTAAAGAAATGAGTGAGTAGGGGCTCTGTAACAACACAATAATGTAGCTACAGATCCGGGTTGACAATCAATTATATAGGATATAGTGGTTATCCTGTTCTCCAGTACAGGCCTGACTGTCTATTCTATATACAATAGGCCTACATTGGGATAGGTAATAGTGTAGGTATATAGTAAGCGAAACGCAGTACGTGAGGTAAAAGCGGCAGGCCTGTAAAGATTTAGTTGTATTCAGAGTAGTTAAGGAAGGGCGCTGGAAATAGCTAACTCTGTATACAAGTGATTCGGCTCGCCGGGTCTCATCACCAAATAAGGCGTCCTCGGGCAGCTTGTACCCCTCAGCAGTGATACTGATATGTCATATAACGTTCAGGCTTACGTACCACAAGATGTAGAAATCGGACGACGTGAATGATAGGATAATGATTCTTTCGACCAATTAATATACTGTATATACAGAAATGATTACAGTTTATTCTAACCCACAGGCTCGCGTACTACAAGGTGTAGAAATCCACCGACATGAATGATAGGATATTCTTTCAACCCATTCATATACTGTAAATACATAAATTAGTACAGTGTATTTCAGCGTTTAGTACGAGTGGTTGGATAGAACTTCCTTCAAGCTGCCCTGGTCTTCTCTAAGGGGGCCACGAAGCCTGTCTGTTTTGTGCATTGTACATGTGCACACTTGGTCGTCTTACTGCATGCGTGGTTTATTGATTAGCGTGTCGGCCAACTGACTAAATCATACTTCGATGTACCGCTCACAGATTCAAGTTCGTCTGTCAACCATCATGTAGGAGTGAGTCACACGATGCGACTCCGGTAGTCGTGGGGCGCTTTTTACGGTTTCCCATCGTATTTAAGCGAAGAACATTGTGAAATGAACAATCCGTCCTCATATAAGTGAAATATCCTTGAGTACGACGTTAAACGCCAATCTAAAAAAAGTCGTACGAGAAAAAATTATCGCATGCGATAATAATTCTTCATGATAAACAATATGCTCAAAAATACTGTACGTGATTTTATTGTCGTACGGCATTTTGTGAAAGTGGCCCCTGGCCTTATGACTTGTTATCAAAAAAATATATATCTGGGGAGAGTATGACAGCCTTTCGGGATTTCTTTACAATCCGATCAAAGCCATATCGAATGGGCTCTCCGGTATTACTATGTCGCTCTGACCCATCAAACGACCAATCGGCTATACCTCGCCACTGGCAGATTCTCGTTACTGCATGGGGCCGTGAAAGATATATGTATGAATAGGCCCTATGTATCAAATGGTAGAATCCAGCACACTATTCCCCCCACTAAAATAACCCTTGTAAATACAATATGGCTTTCGAATACGCCCATTTATTTTGTAGAAAGCCGGGTTGCTGAGTGGTCTTAGTGGCCTGCATTTACAGCTGGCGATTTGGAGCCTAACTCTGAGGTTCGTGGGTTCGATTCCCGGACGGGTTTCAACCTGTAAAATTGTCTGAACTGGAATCGTTTCAAACTGAGAAAGTGTTATCCTAAAATAACGAAAATACTGTTAATCTTCACTTTCTAAAAGACACAAAAAATATTCATACGCCCATTTAGTTTAGGTGTAACGTATCATTAGTATGATCTGAACCCAAAACAGATGAAAACTGTTAAATCTATACACAACGCAGACTAAGTTCATCAGTTGAGTTGAAAACATGCATGTCATTGTTGCGTCGCTCATTTGATGTTTGTTGGGGAGGTGCATGATGTGCGCAGTAGGCCTACATTCCGGTGAGGACCTAATCCCGAGTGATCAACGACAATAAAATATTGGGGAGCGAATTTAGATCTAGTTTCAATCAGATTAGGATTAGCATACTCAGACACTATATTTTTAATTGTAAAATTTATCGAAATTTATTTTTTTTAACTAAAGAAATTATTAAATAAACACTACATGCACAGTATGGACAGAGAATGTGCGTCTTAACCTATCACTGGATCAGTGCACTGGATCAACTTTTCAACATTATCACACCTCTTCACATTTTAGCGTTGTGCTGGTGTCAATTATTGTTGGAATACACCGCTGTCATATACGTGAAATATCCTTAAGGACTCTACCGCTAGTCAGGGGTCAAATTTTGACTTTTTCTTTGTTTTACCTTTCTGAATCTTCTTTTCATAATCTCGATAATGCCAAAAATTTGACAAAATAATTACGTATTTTAGAATGTTTTTTTAAGATATAAACTGTAAAATGCGTGCCTCAAAGATTATGTGTATCGGCAAGCGGAAGGGATTTACGTGATTATCTCACCTGAACTGACTACCTGCTTGCTTTTACCACAAGCCAATTAGCAAAAGGCCAACAGACCAATTGCATGACCGTGGGATGTGTATTTGAACTGAACAGTAGACACCGAGAACAAACGTTTTCCCAAGCCGAGTTTCTTTTTTTCTTACAAACAAAATATACTGAAAACTGTCAAATGAGTGTTTCCGTTTTACAAGGATAGCCACACAAAACGAATATCTTAGTTTGGATTAATTATGTTTATCCACGCCGTTACTTATTTTCTTACCCCAAAAATATATTTGAAAATGATTTGTTCCGCGGCATGCCGACGAAGTTGGTATTTATATGGATGGAACATGCTCACCTCACAATTATACGTCTAAATCTCCAATACGTATA
>JAQQZZ010000028.1:346954-359059 GCA_030265115.1 Mopalia vespertina
GTTTTGCGACTTGAATATATGATCAAGGGAAAACTAAATTATAAGCTCCAATTTAACTGTTTGTAATTAGAATTGCGCATTATGTTTTATCACCAACATGTAGTTTGAGTACCTAACTTTTAATCCAAGTGATAAACAAAATTTGGTTCATTTTGAGCCAAAGGGGTCCTGCAAGACATATAAGTGATATAACCCCGAGAGCAACGCAAAAACTTGACAAAACATTTATCCTATTTGAGAACCGTCGATGCTTCTGGATTCCTCTCTCCTGAGAAGACTGCTTGAGTGATGTCTAATACAGAACCCATTCTCCAAAAGGATAGTACACCAGACTTCCATACAGACTGTGTACCACAATAATTTAGCTAAAATTTGCTGGCAGCAATAAGAAAAGAAATGTAACACAAATGGTTGTTCCCCAAACTTTTTTTTTTATTTCTAACCTGACTGATTTCAAATTCAGCCAAATGATTTGTGTATAATAAATATAATCATATATAACAATAAATAGTTGAAATAAATTATCATTTATTATACAGCATTAATTCTACTCGTGCTTTGTAAAAAACGAAAGAACTATGAAACGTTGAGCTGAACGTTTGTTTTCTGACTTGATGAAGATCAACCAACAACAGATGCAATAACGATTTGACATAACTTAACAATTTTAGTTCGTCTATAACAGAAAACATCACCGCATATCCAGTGTGTGTATTTAAACAGCACTAATTTTCATTAAGATAAACAAATTTATCTAGAATTTAAAACAAATCAGTAAAACTTATAATTAGAATGAAACAAATGCATGTTCATAATTGCACGGCTAATGGGATTCAAATTGGCCTTATTAAGCTATTTGAAGATTACGAGGTAAACACAATTTCTATATAATTATTAATTTTTTTTTTTTCCACCCCAATTGAGAAATGTAAAAATCTGTTTATAAACTGCTGCCATTCAAATCTACAATAAACCGTACTTGAGCACGGACTTAAAACAATTATTGCACATTGTTTGTGGTAAATGCTTGCTATACAGTAAAAAATGGTCTATGTCCATTAGATATGGGATATATATGCCAAAGATGTAAGTTTTAAAAAAAATCAACAAAACATTCCTTTTGACAAATGTTTCATATAAAAACCCACTCCAATATCAATCTTAAAATCTACTCACTGTTCACATCATTCCTACATGTAACAAAGTTTATATTATTGCATTCCAGCTCTACTGAATATATTAATTAAGAGCTCACAGCTTCAGGAGTCACTTTTAGAAAATGTCGTAGGACATTAAAATCTCATATGACATTTTGTGAAAGAGGCCCCAGGACCTTAATACTACTTCTAATAAATGTTAATTAAATTATGCTTTTATGCCTTGCATGTATATCACCAACAAAGGACCATGTCAGAGTATAAATATAAACCTGTAGCTTATTATAACTAGCTCGTATTGTCACCAAAATCATTGCTTTTTGTTATTATTGCATATTGCAGACGTAATCAATAACTTAGTTTTTTTCATATGTATATCACTGTCAAAACGATTATGTTTTAATTCTACATTGCAAGCAATTACCTCACAAATTAGATATATTGCAATATGTGCTTGTATCCATTCAAAATGGAAGCATGCATAAATTATTAGAAACACAATCTTAAGTTAAATGTCTAGTACCATAAACCTTCAAAGGGTGGGGATGTTATTAGAGGTCAATAGAAACAGTTTTCTTTTAAAACTAACAAATTGTCCAAATTAAAGAGTGTACGAAGTTCTTGAGTAATCGTAGGTATTTTTCAGAAATTAATCGCTCTGGCACAGGGATGTCAACTAATCATCTCATACTCAATATAAACAAGTTTCTGAATAGATAAATGTACTACTACAGGTATGTATTGTATTTATTAATATATCGGAATCGATTTCTGTTTTTCGTTAATTAAAAGTCTACTGCATATTTATTGACTTATTTTACAATTTGCTTTCTTAAAAAGCATTATGCTTTTGAAACAAGGCTAGACGTCTGTTTGGGATTTGAATACAGGTTAATGAATATGATTGGTTGAAAGTCCCCATCCAAAGCACCAATCAAAGGCCATAGTTTATACCAGACCATGCATTATGTTATACATACTGGGATTATTATGATTGATAACACAATATTAATACATGTATAAATGCATTGAGTGATAAACCATGTGTAAGAGATGATAGCTGATAGAGTGAATATGGACAGTACATACATATCAAAGAGTGGCTATGCTAATACTGCTTTAACGAGAGTGTCAAAAGGTATTTATAGACAACGGTTACCACGGTTTGTTTACAGGGCACAAATTCTACCACCAACAACTCAGCATTTACATAAAATTTCGGAAGCTTTTTAAAAATGTTCTATCACAATGTGCTAAAGTTTGTATAAAAAGTTTTGTACTTACACAATAGCCATAACAGTGACAATTCTACAATTTGGACCACCCACAAATACAAAGGACTATCGTTAGAGATGTGCTTTTTATAAAGAACATTTACAATATTGGATAGTTGGTACATGCATGACATACTTTAGAAAGCCTATGTGGAAGAAGATATTGTTAATCATCGTATACATCTTTTCTTTCTTTTTTTTCTTATTATTTTTTTTCAAGTCTTTCTTAGTATAAAACATTTACCTACAAAAAAGGTAACTTACATATATATAATAGCTTTACTCCTGTATAGCACGTACAAAAAAAAATCTTGTAGTAAAAATGGTGACATATTAGAATGTGACTACTATTCCAAACTAAGACATATAATAACTACTTTATTAAGTATCTCTGACCAAACATTGCCATTCCTGAGGTAATATTAAACTCACTTGTGACACCCAATTATGGATAATAAAATGACTAGATAACACATCCATAATACCAGTAATTGGCACAAATTCACAAAACCTGAAACACAAACAACATCAACCAGAACATATATGTGGTAGATTGCATATATATATAATATGTACATATGTGTTTGTATATATATATTAGGATTGCACATAACTGTTGTATCAAGACCACCAGTGCATGTTTAGGCGTCCCCAGCATTTCACAAGGGTGGATCAAAATCTGCTTCAGGGGAGAACATAGTGAGATTACTTTAGGGTTGTTCTGGCTGATTCTGGTCAATTCACACTATTCCATAGTTTGATTGATTGGCGTTTGACGCCATGCTCAAGTGTAGTTCAATGGTATGATGGAGGTTATGCTATCAGTGCACAGCCACTACAACACAATCATAGTTAGACAATGTAAAGTGTCTGGCTGTGTAAGATAATTATTGTTCCTCCAGTGCTTAGTAAGGACAGCATGATTGTTGAAAACATACTGCTCTTTACCAAAGGGCAAAGACATGTAGACCAAGCACAGGACAGTGCCCTCACTGCCTTCATTTCAATGTCATCTTTGCATGTTAAAATAACCCACATTCTTAGTGAAAGGGAGATAAGGTCGTTTGAAACCCCTACCCCCATGGGGACGCCTACTAGATCAAAGAATTTTTGTTTGCTTTGCTTCCATCCAAAAAGTGTGAACCTTTTTTTTTCTAAAAAAAATCCCAACCGATTATAATACACATAGTTTCTCTACCAAAATTTTTCATGCCAACCTATGTCTTTTAAATAAACAAACACAATGTTTCTTGTTGTTAAATACATATTGCATAATAAGTAAGATTTAAATCTAGGCAATTTGATTCTCCAATTGTATTGTAAAGAAGAGCTTATGTAATTAAGACAAAACATACAAAAACTCTTCTTCCATAACAGTTATAAACGTATATAATAAATGTGATATGTTAGAACAGATCCAACAAAACCAAACAATCAAGACTATGTTATAACTTAACACAACCACATTTCAGATCTGCTTTTTCTATATAATATAAATACATTAAGTTTACAAACTCATCTAGAACAAATAAATAGCATGTGAGATCATTCAATTCTTTTTGGGGCTGATACCTCGATTACAATACTTGGGCCTTTTTTTTCTGTGTCTGTACAAGCTTCTCACAATATAAGTTATATCACAAGTTCTGATAAATAATTAAATATTGCATTTGTGCAAAAGCACCCAAGTTGCACTTAGATGGTTATTATTGTGTGAGTTATTTGCAAGAGCACGCAATACATTGATGAGCTAGCTATAAAAACTCTGCATACATAGTTCGACAATATAAAAAAAAACAACCACACTTAATTACATTGCACTTGAACATTGGCAAAATATTGAAAATAAAATACTACACTAGATTGTGAACAAAATAAAATGGCAAAAACAAAATGTAAATGTGTAATACGAAAATTAAAAAAATATCTACTATTTATGATCTAAGATCATTTGTATCAATTGATGATGTTTGGCAACAGCGGTGAAAATCATGTTAAAGTTTAAATGTGGTGGAATGGAGTAATACTAGGTCTTTTTAAGATTATTGCATATAAGTTCTAAATGTAAATGACGGAAGCTAGATTTAGGAGACTCCATTTGTTTTAGGTGTTGTCATATACCTGTGCAGATTGTCATTATGACTGTGCCTATTTCTACTTTTTCTCGTGGAGAAAATTTTATCACACCCCTTTACTGTACACTTGAACATTTCTTTGGGGTGGATTGTTTCGAAATGCTCTTTTAAGGCCAAATTGTCTCTAAACTTTTCTTCGCAAATATGACAATGGACAGTTTCGTCAGCATCTTCCAGATCTTCTTCATTGCCATTTTCGCTACCCTTGGCTGACTTTGACTGACTGTCTTCATGTTCTTGGCTCATGTCCGAGCTCGAGTCAGATGATGAGGAAATAGCATTAGAACCACCACAGTTTTCTTGGTCTTCAACGCCCTCCTCCAAATCTTTCTCAAACTCCTCCACACCAGACTCGCAGTCCTCATTTTCCTTGTCCTCTTCCTCTCTCTTGTGTTTTCCATTTGTCTTCTCATTGCACTCAACACCTGTCACTATTTTATGATGAAGGTTAAGATTATTACTGTGACGATCCCGGCTTCTTTTTGACGGGAAAGCAGCCGTACAGCCGTCAACAGTACATTCATGCATTACTTTCAGATGGACATTGCGATAGTGCGTCTTTACCCCAAAGATGTTCTGAAAGCTTTTACGACAAGCTGGGCAGCGTTTAGGATTATCTCTATCAAGGGGTTGGTCGGCAGATGTAAGATCACTCAGATCTATCTCACTCGATTCATTAAACTTGGCACTGTCTGAATCAACAGAGTCTGGGTCAGAGGCTGTATTCTGAGATTCACTCTGTCCAGATTTACTGACTTCAGAAGACAAATCCATTGGTATTTCAGCATTGGTCTTGTTGGTCAAGAGGGACACAATCTTAGGGTAACCGGTTGACGGATTATCTTTGGAGTTTAACCCTCTATCTTTTGTAGAAAGATTTTGGGGCTCTTCACTTTCATCAATGACTAGGCTTTCTTTATCATCAATTGTCTCTGTTCTAGGATCCTCAAATTCTATACTCTGTCCTTCATCATCTGTGTCCTCATCTTGCTCAATCACATCGTCTTGTTCTACTTCTATTATACAGTCGGTTTTGGAGGTTTTCTTGCGACGATGACTTTCAGAGGTATGGTCTTCTCCATTGTCATCACTTAAGGCAAACATTTCGTCAGTTTGAGCACAGCGTGTCGGAGCGTTACTTTTCCGACGGCTGCCTCGAGAAGACAGTTCATGCCTTCTAATTTCTTCTCGGCGAGATGCACGGTGTCGAGAAACCATACTGGAGTCTGGCAGCATTTCATCAGATGATGTAACATCCAATTTGATCCGCTTCTCAGGAGTTTGTATGAAGGAAAGTTTTGAACCAACATCGAAAAATGAATCCTCCATATCTTGAGGTACTTCCCCAAGACTCTGGTCAGAATCTGGGCTGTGATGGGCATATGCTGATGATACTACCATTGTTGGCAGTCTGGGAGAGCCTTTAGAGTCAGACAGCAGACCTGACCCTTCTATTTTACGTTTCTGTGGCATGTGGAGCTTGGGGTTTGGATTGGCACTGTGGCGATTACGGCTGCGACGTGAACTGAACATCATATTGCATCCATCAACTGTGCACTTATGCATCTCTTTCAAGTGAACAGCACTGTAATGTATTTTTAAAGCACCTTTATCACAGAAAGTTTTGTTGCAAGCTGTACAAAGTACACGTTTCTTTCCACTTGGAGAAACAAAAGTTGACCCAAATGCTCCTGTTGGTGGCCAGTGGCGTTTGACCGGATTTACTGCCTTCCTCAGATGCTTAGACTTTCTTTCTTGCTCAAGAGCATGGAGGTCCTGGTCTTTAATAGAATAGTTTATTGCATCGTTTGTTGAATCATCAGGAGTTGTAACCAAAGGTACACTATTGGCTGTTATTGGCTCTTCTTTCAATTCCAAAGCCTTTGGAGTGAGAGAAGTTGGTTGTGTTAATGGAGTACTTGTGACCATAGTATAATTTTGTGGACTGTGCTGTGGTGGAGATTGTAATGGTGGCCGTTTATCTTGGATACCTGGGCTAACTGCAGGGCTTGGTGCGATCGGTTCCCGTCTGTAGTCAAAGGGCTGCATTGTTTGCAGACGTCCCAAGGGTGAGGTAGACAGAGCAGTTGAGTTTGTGACTGGAACACTCGGTGAGCGGAGTTCTGTATTAGGAGGCGGCACAGGACTGAAGCTGTGGAGAGAAGAGGCAGGAGCCATCAGTCGGCTTCCAGAATGTACATAGGGAACTCTCCCAGACAGCAAGTGTCGCGAATCATATGGTCTGATGTAGCTTTGTGTACTAGAGTTGGTTCTTTCTATGAATTTCTTAATCTCTGATTCAGCTCTCGCTGTCTGTGATATGCTTTGCTGTTGCTTCTCTTTAGTGTCTTGCAAAATAATTTCCTGAGCAATGGATTTGGTCTCACCAAACCTCAAAAATTGTTGTATTATGACTTGCTCTTCTTCTCGTGAAGCAATAGTCCATTTGTCTAGCACTCGACCATTGGATTCCTGCCAATGTAAAAAAAAAAGTTGTTATCAAAGAGTGGAAGAACTGGACATTAGTCAAATTAAATTGAAAAGAAAAAAAATGGTTTATCAAATTTAAAACAACACAAAAAAAAACACAAACAATTTTTAGAAAGAAAATCATTATTGTCAGCCATCTTTATACCAGTAGACAAAGTTTGTTTTAACCACTGGTTGTCTCCCTTAGACTAGCTTAACTTGGAAAATGTTAACTGAACAATATAACAAATAGTACTGGGAAGGGTGTTTACCTCCTTGTTTTGATAGTTTGGTGAGATTGGTCGAACTGTGCGAAAGTGTTGGTATGAAAGAGGTGGTGGATGAGGTGGGGTGGCAGCCTCTGAACGTTTCTTAAATGGAAGCTGTTCTGGGGTAGATTTCCCGGAACTCTGGGCCTGTAAAACAAAGAGCATAACTGTGAACAAAGTTTGCAGAAATATATATTGCAATAATAAAAAGATCGCAGGTTAAGGGCAGTGCATTTTAGACCTATTCATACTGGCTTACTTAGTTGTTGAGGAACATTAATTTTCCAACAGAACCGAACACTGCACACTTAATGTTTGTGTTAGTGTAGATATTTGTGTAGTACACTGCAGTCATATAAGTGAAATGCCCTTAACGAATCTATCAAAGCAATGATAAAAAGTGTTAAAATGTAAAATCTAGCAGGTGTATATGTAATTGTTTCTGTTCATATTGCTTTGCTTGATTAAGAATGTCATACATGTACAAGATCATAATCATTTCCATGTCAAAATGGCAGTATCTCACTTATATAATGATGGAATGTCTCATTGTGACAAGAGATATCGAAGCCAAATTGCTACCTCATTGGAAAATTGATATCGAAAACCCATGCCCGTACCAATCCCAATGTCCTCGTTTTCTTTGCTACCAATACTTGTCTTCAACTGCTTACCTGTAATATATAGCCTCTTGCATAATCCTCATATGTCCACCCAAATCCATGTAGCACTTGAAGAACTTCATCATGTTGTAAGACACTAAAGAGACGGTCCAGTAAAATTTTTAGTCGAATAGGAGTGGCCTGTGCTCCATACAGCATCAAACTAGCAATGTCAAAGACAATGTTTGGTTGCACGATCTCCACCTGCATGCCTAATGTGTACATGTGACGGTATCCTAGTTTGTCCAAAGCTGTTAACAGAAACACAAAATTTTCATAATATCTATATTAAATTATCAAGAATCGGTAGTATTAGTTTTGATTATTCATTCTCATAACGAAGTCAGATACATCATTAGCTTGTACGGTTGTACCTCAATGCTAAAACAGCAAAAAAAAAAACCCCTTAAAATATCAGATGTCATAAGAAGTTTATGCCAGCATTTGAACAGATGCACAAGCCTAAAAATAACAGGTAAATTGATATTGCTTTAAATGAGTAGTACTGGTAAAGAAAATAAAGGTGGAAAACATAATTAAGTGGAGATTTGAAAGATATTGGAAATCAAATTTTAAAAAGGTCAAATCTAAACTCTTGCAGCTGACAATGATACTGAAAATCAATTTCAGTATTTCTTTAATTCTTATTCCCTGATATTTGGACTGCCAATAAACTTTCCCTTTGCTTATAAGTTATAGGATGAACATACATGTATCATGACATTAAATTGAAGAGAGGAGATGCCAATAAAAATTTAAAGTAATACATAAACAATGATGTAAAAGATTTACAGAATATTCATGTTTCATTTGAGAGTGTGTGGGAGGAAGTTCTGACTATAACACCCTCCAGTCCTAGTCAAGATAAACCTACACGAGGATGCTTGTGTCTATCATTATCACCTCTATGTTCCAGATACAGGAGCATAGATGTGGCTGCCTTAAACATGTGCTTACCAGCTGTCAGAGGTAATTATTCACCTTCAGAGGCACACGACCAAGTCTTCTAAACTGACACTAGAAATTCACAGGTGACAAATGTCTTCCAAAAACCATTTAATTTAAGCCCACACATGTGTAATGGTCAGCTGTAACCATTACTTCAGCGTAGTTGTAATGACGTGTACAGATTAACAAAGATTTTAGGAACCAGCTTTATATAGAACAGACTTTATAGTGTGTTCCTTCTTCAAGTCATTTAACTTATTTACCATACTATAATATATTTATACTTAACACATGTTCCTTAATACAAGAGTGTCTTAGAATTCTTGTATCAAACGACAAACACAGATTTCAGACAGAATCCACTGAGAGTTCAAATAACAAGATTTAAATCATAATATTTTCAACTAGCTCAAACATTTATCTTCTACAAAAAATATAACTGATCCACTTAGAAATACCTGGAATATTTTGAAATCCAGTTTATGTAGATGTAGATAAAGTGGAACAGCAGTTAAAACCAACCTCAAATATTCGTTTAAAAATGAAGGATCAGAAATAAGAAAAAAGAACACAGAGTACAGAGTACAGCTGTCATAAACAAACACTACGAAGCTTCAGAGGGAACAGAACTTTTATCCAACAGATTTGTACACATAGTAAAGGAGGGTTTTTATTGGCCCTAAGGGTTAAATGATTTACACAGAGTATGTGTAAAAGGTTGCAGAGGTTGCAATCCTATGTCAGCTCACAGGGGAGAATGTTTTGGTAATTCAGGCAAGAAACATATACATGACCTCTAGACCTATTTTTCTCTGCTTTTCCTCTGCATGCTGAATGACTGTGATGAAAGTGATAGCAGCACAGACCATGTGGGTCTTTGCAGTTAAGAAGGGATGGTAAAGACATCAAAAGTGTACCAGTCCTTCACTTTCTTACTTATGGCAAATTCCATAGATTCAAATCAGCTTTATATAGTATAGTACACTTAGAGTTATGGCAGAATAAAATTGACACACAAAGTATTTACTTGATAAAAAGGTTCTTGTGTCCTGTATCCCATCAGTTAAGGATGTGTGGCTGACACATCAGGTTTATATGCTAAATGTAAGGGGCTCATGGTTTGGTGTTACAGAAAGGTTGCTGCTGTGTAGAAGAGTCATAGATGGTGAGGAATGCTGTGTGTCTGTTTTCTATGGCAGTACTGACAAGTGTTTTGGTGTGATCTGATGGTGAAGAGTTACTGCCATGTGGGAAATGATCTTTGCCACTGGCTTCTGGCACATCTAACTTTCCTGTGAGCTTCAAAACTAAACAATACATAGAAAATCAAAAGCATCCCAACAGGATCTTCAGAGGGCATGGGGATGTGACGTCAAGCTACAACTCACAGCTGTGATTCTAAGTAGTACATAGACTGGATTCCTGACAGTTCCAGTGCAACTCACTCCATCCCAGGCAAGTGTGCGGCTCAGAGTCTATCTCCAGTTGTCTATTTGGAGCATCAGTGACAGTCCACAGATGTGACTATTTTTAGGCAGGTTTAGTTTACAGGGCTGGGATCAAGTATAATCGGGCCAGCTTCCCTGCCAGGCAACAGCCATTTCTTACCCCTGGCCCATCCATTAGAGGGCAAGCCACAGATATCTACCTTTCACAATTCAATGAACTTACTACTGGAAAAGTGAATTAGGACATGGGAGCAGAAAAGCAAATATTTGTACTCAAATCTGTCTTGAGTAAATCCCATCTTTTCTATAAAAGCGATAAACAATAAATGTGCATAAATAAAGTTTTACTGAATTCAGATTTAAATATTCCTTGAAATATTCTACTAATACATAAAAGCTCTTCCAACTGGAACTAATGACAAATTGACAATTAATGACTGCAACCAGGTTATCTTTTAATAATATCACATTACAATTGAGGACAAATAATTATTGTAGTCGTTAGTCACAATTTCTGTTTCACAACTCTCAGGTAAATTCTGTTTTACAATCTATTACAGTACACATTTCTACTTGTGAAGTTGTCCCATGCTAACATACTTATTTTATGTAACCTAAACATTGGACATAAACTTTGTATTCTGAGGAGCTGGCAAAATGTATACAGTATAAATGTGTAATATTCACTTAAGGGAACACAGTAGCTGCCTTCTATTTCCCTAGTGAATTAAAAGTGTGTATCTTGTCAAAAGGCTGGTGATGGGGTGTGTGTATGTAACTAGACACCTCAGTCATGTGCCAGTTTTACAGAAGGGATGAGGCACATAGGACTGTCAGAGGGGAAGCTTCTCCTAACAAATCTAACAGTAATGCAGATCAGCTGTAGCCTGCTTCTAATTCAGGACCAAAAATATGTTGGGCCAGAATGTTCTAAGAATGACTATAACAAAAACTGGTAGAAGGAATATAGAAAAAACTGGCACAAGGAATTTCAGAGTAGCGAGTGGTGACAAAGACCGGACATTCCTTGCCTTTCAAAGTACATATATATGTCATCAAATAATGTTTTGAAAAGAAAAGAGAAAACCCCAAAACAATACAAGAAAATAAAAAAGTGAATGCATATTGTAATACCAACTATATTTATTTTTTAATTACCTTTTAAGGAATGCATTTCGGCAACACTTTACATTGTTTTTCAATAATGATGTTGCAATATGCAGGTATGTGCCTGAGAGAAGAGAGAAATCACACTTTACAAGGGTCATACTGTTCAATTAAACACATAAATACTGGTACAGCAAGGATTTAGCACCAGTATACATACTCAGTATATACTAGTATCCTGATAATTTAAAATGTAAAATGCGGGTGGTTGGAGGGAGCTTCCTGTTGTCCTGGTGCTTTCTTGGCTAAAGAGGATCAGAAAGCCCATATGTTTGTGATGTCTTTGTATTGTCCTGTATTTGTCCTGTGATGTTTTTGTTTGTTGCCAGTGGTGTCAGGGTTGGTTTCCTTCACCCATTGGGCTGGCACGCCGTCATGTGAGTGAAATAACCTTAGGTACGGCATTAAACCCACTCAAACAATATTAAAATGTAAAATTTCTCCCCAACACACATTTGGTCACAACTTTCTCTCTAAGTCATAGAGCCCCGTGAGGGAACGGGTGGGCCATGGCCCTGCAGAATATTCCCTCGGCTTCCTCGGTCGATCGTAAGAGGCGAGAAAAGAGGTTGCTTT